>JARYGA010057959.1:0-47001 GCA_030545235.1 Helianthus tuberosus
TACATGATTTGGGTTTCCTGATAAACCCGAGAAACTTATTAAATGAATCCACTGTTTATAGGCTATTTAATTTCTAATAATGGAACATCTATCTTCCATATCCCAACCCATCCAATTCCCAATTCCCAATTCCCAATTCCCAGTTCCCACAACCTTTCAATTCTGACGTCTACAGTAACAAATGCAGATATGCATTTCTTTACTATAAAGTACAGCCATATATCGAGTTCTACAACATAGTTCGTTTTCTATTGCAACAATTTAGTATTTCGTGAATTCTTAGTTTAATACAACAAACTTGTTTTAAATATGTGATTATTGAAATCATTCCCTCGTTCAATTTTCGAATAAAGGCTACATCAGGGTTTATTATTGAGTACATGCTACAAATTAAGTCTTTCGATTCTCATGAATAATTTAATGAAATTGGATCATAATTTCAATAACTATCGTCATAATCATTTCCAACTCCTGATCCGATCACGTATTTTTCATTGATCATTTGATCACGTATGATTCCGAATAACCGTGATGGCGCGAAGCACATATGATAACAATTTTTTTTGGATCCTAATTTCACTACATTCTTCCATAAAACTGATGATCATCTACGAATCTTAATCCATATGTGAACAAAGAAATTGACGCACGTTCCACCACTTCTCCGTTCATTTCCAATACTGATCGTGAACAGGAGTAAGTAACGTTCAAAGAAAGAGGTAGAACGAAGGCGATAGAGAATCAGCCAGTGAGAGACAAAAAAACAAATGGAAAATTTATGTTCCAGGAATGGTTACACCATGGGATCATAGGTGGTGGTGGGGAAAACTGAAAACGGTGGAGCACGGATATATGTATTTAAAAGGGTGAGGATAAAAATTAACAAACCAATGCAAGTGGGATTCGAACAGAGGTCAGCGGGTTTTTATACAGGTGCCAACACCGTTCCAACAGGCACCTCTTTATGCTACCGATTCCTTTTAACTAATTCATATATAAACTGAATCGGTGCAATGCAATGGGGCCTAACAAAGGGGTATGTGTTTATTGTGGTTTTTTAAAAGTCACAACTTTTATTCTAGAGAGGCAACCCAAGTTGCTTTTTGTAGGGTTATATAATGTCTTTAATATTTTAATCCAAAAGGGTAGTTTAGTAAAATTACTCTATTTTGTCTTTTTGTCTTTATTGTTTTTTATTACTTTTTTGTATTACTATTTTAGTTTTTATTTTTTAAACATATTTTTTTTATTAAAAGCATTTTTAAATTCAGATTTTTTAACAGATTTTTTAAACTTTTTACGTTTTACGTTAAACTTTTTACGTTTTACAATAAAAACTTTACGTTTTACGTTTTATGTTATACTTTTTACGTTTTACGTTACACTTTTTATGTTTTAAGTTAAACTTTTTACGTTAAAAACTTTACGTTTTACATTTTATGTTAAACTTTTTACGTTTTTACGTTTTACGTTTTTACGTTTTACGTTAACCTTTTTACGTTTTACGTTAACCTTTTTACGTTTTACCTTAAACTTTTTACGTTTTACGTTAAACTTTTTACGTTTTACGTTAAACTTTTTCCGTTTGACCGAGTTGACTCAGTTTGACCGAGTCGACCTGAACCAAACTCTGAACTGGACTTCTCTTTGACTGTTGTTAACTCGTACCATGACAAGACCCGAACCAAAACCAGGAGACCCGAACCGAAGTCGTTGCCCACAGTTGACCGAACCGCTGACCTGTTGACCATGCCCAACCTTAATCCGCTGAACCACTTGACTGTGGTTGACTTGTTGATCCGTCTCCGAGCCGAGACCAAATCTCGAACCCAAACAAAAATCAAATCTTAACCAGAACGAAACTCTGGCAGCCACCACCGCCGTCGAATGTCTCCACTGTACCATCATCGTCATCACTCCTCAAAACTTCAGAAAAAAGGAAACAAGGGGAAATTTTAACAGAAAACTTATCGGAGAGTGGATATGGCCATCACCATCGTCGGAGACGGCATCGGCCACTACCGTCTCCCTCTCTCTCTTTTCGTTTCTCTTTCTTCTCATCCTCCGATCTCTCTCTACTTCTCTGCTCAATCTCTCTCAATCTCCCTCGATATATGCGTTGTAGCCGCCGTATGCCACCACAAAATGATGGTGGTGGCCGGCCGATAATAGAGGAGGAGGAGGGGTTTTGATGTTTGTCGGTGAAGGGGTGTGGGTGTGTCGTATGGCTGGATTAAACAATACCGGAGCGCCGTGTCACACCCCGACCATGTAAAACAAAGAAACCGCGGCAGAAACGTCGGGGAATGGAGCGACAAAATTATTGTTTCACAACCATGGATTCAAAAAGTTTCGTTTTATTGCATTATTAAATATTTACATTGTCTTTAAGTTAAAACAAACAAGTTAAACATAGTCTATCATCGTTATTAAGTCACTAAGGCCTCGTCCAGTCCTAAGTGAGCATGCATCCTATTCGCAATCAACATCATTCAACACCACCTGAAACATATGTAAAAATAAAGTCAGCAAAGAAATGCCGGCGAGCACACAGGTTTTGTGAGAGTTTCAGATTCATGGCTCGTTTACATGTTGAAATAGCTCGTACATCTTCGTTAATTGATATTAGAAAACCTTGTTTTGTAAAACATTTGTATTGTAGAATGAATAACCAAGTCAAAACAGATTGGTTATAGTTTATAAAACCTCGATGCCATGAATCTTAACTCAAAACATTTGTATATCGTAACCTAAATCGTAAATCATTCTCGTAATAAAACTCGTATGGTTTATATTGTTTAGTAAACATCGTTGAGTGTCTCGTTTGAAAATGGTTCGTCCAAGTGAACTAAATAACGCCACGGAATGTAATATGATAGAAGCACTTATATATAAGAAGTACCAGCGGCGTATCTACCATGCTTTTATAACACTACACCCGTCTCGTTATCTAATCACAAACCAAAAACCAATCGTTCATTCAATTCGTTTTGTCACACCCCCAAAATACCACATGCGGGAATACCGCGGGACGTGTGACGTACCCGGATCTAGCCACTAATCACATTGAACTCATAACAAGATTTCTAATAAAAACATTCATTCATTAAGATAAAGTGTTACAAAACATTATTTATAACTCGTTGTGTTTAGAGGAAGCATAATACAAGATTAACTAAAACCTAAGTGTATGAAATCAGCTAGTCTCGTTTCAAGTTTCCATGTTCCTCGACCCAATACCACTCCAGTATCCCAGACAGCAAGTTCCACTTCCACACGTACCAATAACCCGCGAGCATGGACACACGTGTATCAGACAACGCTGGTGAGTTCATAGTTTTACGAAAATGTTAGTTACCAAGTGTTTAATTCAGTTCATTGATTACAATGTTGATAATACCCCGAATACAAGACGGCTCCTGATTTATTTTGCCCGTTCCCCAATGCTCCTATCAAGCATTGCGCATGACTGAGTCATTAGTTCACACCCGTCCTCTCAGGTACGGGGTGAGGGTGCCAAACCTAGATAGCGCTACCAACTAATACTCCGTTACCTCTCAGGTAACAACAAGATGGGACTTAAAGGTGATAGGATGAGTATATTATCCAACATTCCCGATTTTACCCACAAGACGTATCCCTCTCAAGAATACCCAATTGATTTACCCAAAAACCTATCCCTCTCAGGGATACCCAATGACTGTCCCAACCACCGGGACGCATGCTCAAGAGGAATGAACTCACCTTAGATTGCTCGGTTTGTTAAGTTACTTTACCCATTCCAAGTTAGTCAACCAAACCCTACTGTGGTTACCAATCAACATGTCACACCCCGGCCGCGTAAAACAACAAACCGCGACGGAAACGCCGGGGAGTGATGCGACAGAATTATTGTTTCAACAACCATGGTAATTAAAGTTATGTATTGTTGAATAAAGAGTTCACATTGTCTTTGAGTTCAAACTAAAATAACATAATTAACTGCCTTTTAAGTCACTAAGGCCTAAGTCCGCCTAAGTGTAGCACAAACATCATCATGCATTAGCACCTGAAACACATGTAAAAATAGGTACAACGGCATAAAAATGCCTGTGAGATACATAGGTTTTGTTTATGCAGGATTCATGACTTGTAGTTAAAAGAAGTGTTTACAAAAATGTAGTCATGAACCTTGTAAAATGTTTTTCCTTTATAAATCATATGAAAATCAAATGATAATGAAAGGACAATGCATGGTTAAATGAATAACCAAGTATAAATGAATTTTGTATAAAATGTCTAATTTGTAAAACAATGTCATGTACTTGTATAAAATGTTTCATGTCTATGTCAAGTGGTTTAGATAACGCAACAATGTGCAATACAATAAAAGCACTTATATATAGGAAGTACCAGCGGCGTATCCACCATGCCTTTATCATATAACACATAGCCCCGTTACATAAGTCACTTATCAATAACCAACCAAAATGTCTTGTTAAATGTCAAAATGTTTATGTGTAAACCATGTTCAGTGTCATGTGTGAAATGTATCATGTATAACCAATGAAATGCATAGCAAGTAGAAAGTATCTACTCAAACTATGTGATAATGTCAAAATGAATACAAATGTCATGTATGGTGAATAACTAGTAATTACTCAACCCCATAGGAAAGTGTACAAAACAAAGTTTTTGAATAAACCTAAGTTTAAATCAAATGTTATGTTTTGCAGAAAACAATGCTTTATGATTACAAACATTTATGCGGTAATGTTAATCGCATACATTCAAGCCTTGCGACTGTGGCGACAAACCCTTAAACGAATTAAAGGTTTATCTAAATTATGTATATCAGATTTTGTCATTCCCAACTTCTAAACAAACCTAGGAGGTCGGAAACGGGATTTGTCAAGTCCTATGGTACCATTACATACTACCGAGTGGCGTGATCAATGTTAATGAATGTATTATTGTCCCTATTAATCATACCAAATGTCATAACCAATGTAGCATGTGAAAACCATGTACTAGGTATGCTAAGTAAACATGCCTAGTAGAAATGTTCATGTAAAACAATGTGCTAGCATGCTCAGTAAACATACATAGCAGAAATGTCATGTAAAACAATGTGTCCATATGCTAAGTAAATATTTGCAACAAATGTGTAATAAATCAATGTGCTAGCATGCTTAACATACATAGCAAAACATAATTAAAAGCATGTACTAGATATGTACTAGGTGAAACTAGCATGTTTATGTCATGAAAGCAATGAAAACACATAAGTAACAAGTATGTACATGTGTATCACCCCAAAGTATTTGAAAGCGGTAAAAAGGGGAACTATGTACTTACTTGGGATTGCTTATTAGTCTTGAGAATAAGACCAACTAAAGCTCCAAGGATCACGAATTCAAACGGCACCTAATATAGGTAACTATGTTAAAAATCGGATCCTAAATCGTGAGATAGGATAGAATGATGTTCTATAAATCAAATGAGTATTTGAACTCATATGGTATGATTTAATAGAGCTAATATTCTGATTTGGAAGTCTACCCAAGTGCTTTTGACCCGTTTCGACCCATCATGGTAGTATAAGCCACTATAATGCGTCGTTTGCGTAAAACTAAGGTCGGATGGTTATCTATGTGCTATGTCAAGTCTTACATGCCCAAATATGCCTAAACATGTTACTAAATCAGATTATATGTCAAAAATATGTTCACATAGGCAAAATACAGATTTATGCTTCAAAAGGGCGTTTTGGTCATTTCCTATAGGCATACAAGCTACTTAACAAATAACTAACCAATCCTATGTGATCATAAGGTATAACCTCAGAGGTTATTCCCTATGCAACTATGATCACTAATCAAGCTTGGTCGGATCCTAATGATTGACCAAACGAGTCGGGTTCGAAAGTCTAAGCGGTTGTTTAGAAGTCTTAACTTACGACCCTAAACAAGCACTAAACTAATAGTGACGAGTTAAACATGTTTTAACTAACTTAGAAAACTGATTTGGTATCAAAACAAAGTGTTTTGATACCTAAAAGTAGTTGCATTGCAAAATGCATGCTAAAACGCATTTTGACCGAAACTTTGACTCGTCACTACACCTAGTTAACGTGGTAATCAGTAGGTATAATCGCTAAGGATTATAACCATCGTGATTACAATCACGTTGCAAAGTTCAAACGAACTTTGCGTTGACCATTGACTGGTCAAAGCTGAAAGTCAAACACTATTTGACTTTTAAGCTAGGAAAGCGATAAAAGAATGAAGGAAGCTTACAAAGGGTCCTTGCTAGGGAGAACTTGATCTTAAAATCTCAGGTATGAAGTATTATAACTTCAACTTAGAGAAATCAGATCAAGGGTGAGTTGAAACAAATGAAATGCTAGGCTATTTATAGTTGTTGCAAATTCACAAGATCATTCCATTTGTTTGTGTGGCCAACAAGCAAAGATCTCAGCCATACAAGTGTTGGTTACTAATTGTAGAACTTGCTCAACACACAAAACAGCCCACCTTATGCAGAAACCAGCTTTAAAAACCAAAACAACAGCTGATTTAGAACTTTCTATTACTGGGCCTTTTTACGCGCCCCGCGTAAGATAAGGGACAGGCCTACGCGGCCCGCGTACTCCCTACAGTTTAGCAAAAGTTTCTGATTTAACAGCTTTGGTCCCTGTACTTGCATAAGCCCATTTCAGGCACTTTTGACCCCTGTTAGGGCATTTTCAAGGCTCTACAAGGTGGTCAAAGTATAGAGGACTCAAAATATGCTCGGAAAAGTCCCGGATGTCGGTTCGCTTGGTCGTACGGTCGCGTTATTCGTCTAATTACGACGAAACTCGAACGGACGCGAAAATGATCCAAATTACGCGACGAACGGTATTTTTGCATGCCGATCACTAAAATAAAAATATTTTAGTGTGTACAAAAATTTTGGGTCTCCAGATGTTGTCAGAACGTAAGATATGCGCGTAAATGCAAACTTACACCGTTTTTGACGCTTTTAGTCCCTGAAAGATCATATAAGCATGTTTTCGCACACCGAACCTATCAAAGCTTATTTCTAAGCTATGTTTAGGTTATATATGGTATGTTTAGCCTATGATCAAGTTCCGGACTGTACGTTACCTTAAGAAACGACAGACTTTTGCAAGTTGACGCAAATAGTCCCTGTGAGCGAATAAACTTGCTTTTGCCATACCAAAGCCTTCAAAACTTATTTCTAAGTTATGTAAAGGTTATTTAAGGTATGTTAAGATTATGTTACTGTTCCGGAGTGTTTTTCATGTTAAACTGATTACGTTTGCGCATCAGTTTGCGTATAACTTCCCAGAAAGCGATATAGAGTTCAAAATCGATCAAAAATCAAAACGTGCAAAATGTCAAACATAAATAACAAACATTGGGATCAAAACACACTGTTTTATTAATATTGAATTGTTCAGAGTTTGTAAAATGATTACACAAGCACAAATGTCACAGTCTCCCCTACTTTAGGAAATTTCGTCCCGAAATTTATTTAGAGGAAACTTGTGAGAATAGATGCGGATACTTCGCTTTCATCTGATCTTCACGTTCCCTAGTAAATTTTGGGCCACATTTAGATTCCCAATGAACTTTGACAATAGGTATGCGCTTGTGTTTGAGCTTCTTGACTTCACGGTCCATGATTTCCACAGGTTTCTCAACGAAGTGCATCGTGTCATCAACACGAATTTCATCAAGTGGTATGAGGAGGTTCTAATCAGCTAAACACATTTTGAGATTGGACACGTGGAAAGTTGGATGAACATTTCCAAGTTCAGGAGGTAGCTCAAGTCTGTAGGCTACTTTTCTGATTCTTTCAACGATCTTGAATGGTCCAACATAGCGTGGTGCAAGTTTTCCTTTCTTTCCAAATCTAATCACACCTTTCCAAGGGGATACCTTGAGTAGGACGTGATCACCGCCTTCAAATTCTAAGGGCTTGCATCGTCGATCAGCGTAACTCTTCTGACGGCTTCTAGCTATCTGAAGGTTATCACGAATCTTCTTGACCTTATCTGTAGTCTCTAGAATGAGTTCAGGTCCTGTAAGCTGAGCTTCACCTATCTCATTCTAGCAGACCGGTGAACGACATTTTCAACTGTATAAAGCTTCGAAAGAAGCCATGTTGATGCAAGAGTGATAACTATTGTTGTAGGAGAATTCGATCAACGGTAGATGCGAATCCTAACTACCACCAAAATCAATCACACAAGCTCTAAGCATATCCTCTAGTGTCTGGATTGTTCTCTCAGATTGACCATCCGTTTGCGGATGATATGCTGAGCTCAAATTGAGTTGGGTTCCCATGGCAGATTGCATGGTTCTCCAAAAGCGAGACGAGAATCGAGCATCTCTGTCAGATATAATGTTCAAAGGAACACCAAGTCGAGATACAATCTCATCAACATATATCTTAGCAAGCTTGTCAGCAGATAGATCCTCACGGATCGGCAGGAAATATGCTTACTTTGTAAGACAATCAACAACTACCCAAATGGCGTCATGACCTCTTTTAGTGCGCGGCAGCTTGGTAATGAGATCCATAGAAATGTTTTCCCATTTCCAAACTGGTATCTCTAGTTGCTCCAATAATCCAGAGGGATGTTGATGTTCAGCCTTAACTTTAAGACAAGTAAGGCATTTTGAAACGTATAAGGCAATGTCTTTCTTCATACCCGGCCACCAATACTGGGTTCGGAGATCCTTATACATTTTATCTGCACCAGGATGAATAGAATAACGAGACTTGTGAGCTTCATCTATAAGCAAGTTGCGAAGATTGTCCATACTTGGGACCCACAAACGGCCCATGAAATAGAATATCCCAAAGTCCTTCAGTTCAAGCTCAGGCTTAGTGTGACACGGTAATTCTTTACCCATCAAGCCTTGTGTAACACAAGTACGTTGAGCCTGAGAAATGCGGGTTTGAATATCAGATCGAACCTGAACACAGTGAAGCTTGACACGTTCCTTACGACTCAATGCATCAGCCACGACATTCGCCTTACCAGGATGGTAGCGAATTTCACAATCGTAGTCGTTTAGGAGTTCAACCCAACGTCGTTGCCTCATGTTAAGTTCTTTCTGATTGAAAATACGCTGGAGACTTTTGTGGTCAGTAAACACTACACACTTTGTACCGTAAAGGTAGTGTCTCCAGATTTTGAGAGCAAAACCTACTGCACCTAACTCAAGATCATGAGTAGTGTAGTTTTTCTCGTGTACTTTCAGCTGCCTCGATGCATAAGCTATGAGTTTGTTTCTTTGCATAAGAACGCAACCAAGGCCTAAGTTAGATGCATCACAGTACACAACAAAATCATCGTTGCCCTCAAGTAAGGTCAAAATAGGTGCATCACAGAGTCTCTTGCCTATTCATCAAGTCCATGAAAACAACAGGTAGGAGATATCGATTCTTGATGGTAAGCTTGTTAAGCTCACGGTAATCGATACACATCCTGAAAGACCCATCTTTCTTTTTCATAAATAGGACAAGAGCGCCCCAAGGGGAAAAGCTCGGACGGATGAATCCTTTATCAGAGAGCTCCTGAAGCTGCTTAGACAACTCTTGCATCTCAGACGGTGCAAGACGGTAAGGTGATTTAGCAACAGGATTTGCACCAAGCACAAGGTCAATGCGAAACTCAACTTGGCGTACAGGGGGGTAAACCAGGTAATTCTTCAGGAAATACCTCAGGATAATCCCGAACAACAGGGATATCTTGGATAGTCTTACCCTTGCCTTTATCATCTACGACATGTGCCAAGAAAGCAACATATTTCTTTCGTAGGTATTTGCGGGCTTGGGTACAAGACATGAGTTTAAGGCTACTAGCGGGTTTCTCCCCATGAACTTCTAAGATCTCATAAGTCGAAAGTGGTATACGGACCAACTTCTCAAAACATACCATCTCAGCATGGTACTTGGATAACCAATCTATTCCTACTATAACATCGAAGCTCCCGAGTTGCATCAGTGTGAGGTCAATAGGGAAAAGATGGTTATTAAGATTCAACTGGCAATTTTGAAGAATGGAGTCGAGTACAAAAGGTTCACCACTAGCTACTTCTACTGTCAAGGGCTTTCCTAGTTTTGTTCTAGTCATCGAAAGCAAAGGCTCAAATGCTAAGGACACAAAGCTCTTATCGGCACCTGCATCAAATAGAACAGAAGCAGGATGGTTGTTAACAAGGAACGTACCGTTCACCACTTCGTTATCCGCACACGCCTCATTTGCATTAAGATTAAAAGCTCTACCATGAGCCGGTGCTTGATTCACATTTGCCAATATCGGGCAGTTGTTCCTGTAGTGGGTCAGATCCCCACAGTTAAAACATGAACCAGGCGGATAGTGAGGTCGTGCAGGATTCTGGGCAGGGTTTTACACTGCTTGATTTTGAGCTGCCTGATTTTGGTTAGGAGCAAAACGGCAGGTAATCGCAAGATTACCAGACTTGCCACAATTTGTGCAGATGCGGCATTGCACCTATGGCTGGTGGTGACTGTTACACTTGTTGCACAGGGGTGCATTACCAGCATACTGCCTCTTGGCAGCAGGTTGTGCAGGTTGATTAGGAGTAGCCTGATTTGCCTGAGCAGTAACAGCGAAGTTCTTGGAAGCCTTACGCTTCCTGGATTTCTTTGAAGACTCAGCAGCCTTCTTACCCTTCTGCTCCTTGGTGCTTTCAGACTGTTTCTACTTCTTATCACCCTTTCTGTGGAGTTTACCCTTCTTGACTTGTGATTCAGTAAGGGTTGCAGCTAGCTCAATGGCCTGTCGGACGGTTGTAGGGTTGCTGCCAGTAACAATATCCTAAACAGGATCTGGCAACCCGTCTATGTATTTCTCAATGGCCTTATCCAAAGGCGTGACCATTGTCGGACAGAGCAAGCTTAACTCCTCGTATCTGTCTGTATAAGCTCGGTGTTCACCACTGTCTTGTTTCAGGTCGTGGAACTCATTTTCAAGTGCCCTCTGCTCGTGACAAGGATAAAACTCTCTCTTCATAAGAGCTCTAAGTTCTTCCCATGTCTGACCCAAAGCAACATCAGCACCTCTATCTCTCATTACCCCATTCCACCAGGTAAGAGCCCTCTTTTGGAATACACTTGAAGCAAACTTGACTTTACGATTGTAAGGACACTGAACATGGTGAAAGGTGCTCTCAAGACTCTCAAACCACTGTAGGAGCCCAGTTGCTCCTTCAGAACCACTAAACTTGAGCGATTTAGCCGAGTTAAACTGTTTAAAGTTGCACGGAGCAGGTGCAGTAACATTGTTATTGTTGGCTTGGTTTATTTGAGTGAAGAGATTAGGTAGCATAACAGCCATCTGCTGTGCTATAATATGTAGGATCGTTTTCAGACCCGAACGAGTCGATCAGAAGAGTTTTACTCAAAACGAAAGGCGGAAACAGACATTCTGAGGTCAATTCAGCAAAATATACACTTTAACTGTCGATATTATTGATTAGAAAACGTTTTACAGCGAGACGACACTTCGGCAGCACTTCGTTGCTCTGACCGGAAAAGTTACAAATGAACAAGACATAAAGGTATATATAGGATCCTGATTTCGCTCCAAACAGCCTCAAGCGAAACCATGATTCAGGCGAAATCAGCTTCAAGCGAAATAAGAATATATGATTTCGCTTGAAGTGGACATGTTCATTTCAAGCGAAACCTCAAGATGTTATTTCGCTTGAAACTGCCATCCACCCTATATTTAACATTTTCCTCGAATAACGTGCCTTGATCTATCTAAATACATACAAGACTCGATACAAGACGAAGTCGACAGACGCATGCACCAACAGACTCCCCCTCGAATGTTGACGAGTCTTCAGTGTCGAGTCTTCGCATCTTCAGTCTTTATCAGCCTTAGGCCTCTCTTTTGAAGTATCTGACGCTGTAAGCATCCTTAAATCTCTTTCTTCTCTTTCTTCCAAAATTACAACCTAGCTCTGTGCTCCACAGGTTCAAGATCGATTCCTGACTCTATCATTACCTGCACCAACACACTCCTTTCTTTAGATGTCTTCAGACTCCCCCTTTCAATATGCTGGGATCGCAGTCTGGCTTGTTAAAATCACAGAATCCTCAGGTATCAGAACCTGTCTCTCTATCACTTGATCAGATCTCTTGATTCCTTAAGTTCATCAGCATAAGCAGTTCCAAGATTATGACTCAACTCTTACTCGGGATCGAAATCTGGTTTATCTGCACAATCTCTACCTCAAAATAAATTTTCTGATGATAACTTGTAAAAACAATCTCACCATCTAATGAACCACTTGCAGGAATTATTCAATCAAAGAATGATTTTACAACGTTAATCTTTGATGAACCACTTAAAGAAATATCATTCTTCTTATCAAAACAACACACTCTCCCAACCCATCTGTTCATCATGTCTAGCACTAGGAATTTTGAAAATTAGCTCTCCAACACCAGTTGTCGAAAATATTTTTGTATTTTTCAAAATTTATGCTAAAACACACTAAAATCTTTTTGGATTTTTAAATGTAATGAAAAGCAGAGAAGAAATATTTACAAACAATATTTTTGTGAGTTTGTGTAAGAGGATCATATCAGTTTTCAGGACAAATCACCAACACCGTTAAGCTTTAAACATTTTAAGTTCTAAACGATTCACTTAGATTGTCAGTATACTGATCCACTTAAATTCTCACACAAAGTTCAATTGCTTCGAGATACGAGATTAACGTCTTAGATACTTAAACTTAATCGCGTGTCCCACCTCAGAATATACTCCCGTATCCAGATCCCAATATTCAATCTTACAGGTGAGTATACCATAGATGATATCTGTAAGGGATTAATTATGAAACCGTGAGAGCTCAGGTCAGAACTTCCGTTCAGCAGAGAGATGACGGCTCGACTTTTGGTGTGTCCCCTTTAGAGGATCTTTTTACAACAGCATTGATTAGAAATTTTATTGTCTATCATTTTATGCTGAGGGCGGCGCTATATTTCAAGCAAGTAGTAAAGTATTCTCCAAGGACTAGGCCATTGCTTCCGCAAAATCAGAAGTCCCGGGATAATACCCCAGATATCACAGAGCATAAAGACCTAGTATCTCAGAAAGAGGGACCTTTCAAACAAGATTTCGGGGGTTACCCATATATCCGAGAGATGTCTCCTACGATATAAGTAAGTTTGAATTTAGGTTTATATCTCGTCACAATCTACTAAAAGTATAAAAACCTACTGGCACATCATCAGTGAGACCGTTTATCACATTTAACTTTCCAATTCTTTAGCATGTTGTGATCGTCCACTGAGTACTATCATTTCCTCTTCTTTGACACAAAACTCATTTTGACTTTTATCATGTTTTTGGCTTTTTCAAATTTTCAAATGTTTTTGGATTTTCAGAAATTTCTTACTCCCCCTAAAATGCAAACACATTTTAGAAAATTTGAAAACAAACTGTACAAACAACGTGACAACCGATATCGAATCACTTCAAATCGCCATCCACTTGGCATAAACAATCAGAACTCCCCCTCACAACAAACTATTTTCCCATTGATTTCAAAACACTTAAGTTTGTTTTAATCAAATGGTTTTTCCGGAAAATAAGTTTTGTTGATTGATTTTAACCATTTGTAAGTTAGGGGATAAACTCATCATTTTGTTTCTCAACCACTTGTAGGAAATCAGATGTCACACCCCGACCGCGTTAAAACAACAAAACCGAGGCGGAAACGTCGGGGAGTGTGGTGGCAGAATTATCGTTTCACAACCATGGATACAAAAAGTGTTTCATTTTATTGATAATATTAAACATTAACATTGTCTTAACACAAAACAAACAAGTTACATATCGACTAATATTGTTATTATGTCACTAAGGCCTCGTCCAGATCCTATGTGACTCATGCATCCTAGTAATCATCATCAAGCATCAATACCTGAAACATATGTAAAAACAAAGTCAGCAAAGAAATGCTGGCGAGTACATAGGTTTTATAGGAGTGTCGGATTCATGGCTAGTTTAAATGTGCAATACTTTGTTAAAAACCTTGTTTTGAAAAGAGTATAATATTGCAACTTAATTAACCAACTCAACTCAAGCGGGTTATAGTTTATAAAACCTCGTAGCCATGATTCTTAACCCAAAAACATTTGTTTTAGTAAAGCAAATTGTAAAACATCTCGTATTAAATCGTTAATAAAACTCGTTAATAAAACTCGTATGGTTTATATCATTTCGAAAACCTCATTTGTGTGACATCGTTCCAAAATCGTTTACCCAAGTGAACTAAATAACGCCACGATATGTAATATGTTGAAAACACTTATATATAAGAAGTACCAGCGGCGTATCTACCATGTTTTCACCACATTACCCCCGTCCCGTTATCTAAACACTTAACCAAAAACAAATCATTTATCCAACTCGTTTAATCTTGTATGAATCGTTCCCAAATCGTTAATTCGTTTAAATCATTTAAATCATCCTCGTTTTAAGTGTGAAAACTATTAGTGGTCGCCTCGCTAATAACATTCAAACCTTCGTGACTTGACTATCTCGCTCTCGCATTAATAAATCACCAAAGGGTAAATTAACAATCACAGATTCAGTCATTACCCACCTAACCCACACATAACCATGGGTGCAGTCTGATAACGGGATTTGTCAGATCCTATGGTACCATAACCTAATACTGGTCGGCTTGATCAATGCTAATGAATGCCATTCGTTATGTAATTACAACCAACTAGTTTATTCACTTTATTGAAATCATTATTAGTTTAATATAAACCGTCTAAATCGTTTTTGAAATCATCGTTATAATATCGAAAATTGTTTTGAAAACCATCGTTAAACCTTGAAAACATTTAGCACATATGAATCACCCCAAAACAATTGAAAATAGTAAAATAGGGGAACTATGTACTCACATGAAGTGAAAAGTATCCTCAATCAATAGAACTTCAACAAACTCGAGCAAACCAGAGAAATCAAACAGCACCTAGTAATCGAATCACTAGTCAAACAATAGACGCCTAAATCGGAAGATCGGACAGAATGAGGTCTTGTAAACCAAATGAGTGTTGGAACTCATGTGATATGGTTTAACAAAGTCTACATCCTAAATCGGAAGCTAACCTAAGTGCTTTCGACCCATTGCGACCCATTAAGGTAGCTTACGCTACTTTAACGCGTCGTGCGCGCAAAAGCGCATTCGAGACGTCTAACTAGTCCTATGACAAGTGTTATATGCCTAAACATGTTTAAATATGTTGCATAATCAGTTACGTGACAAAAGTTTATGTTACATATGCTTAATTACCAATTATGCATGAAAAGGGCATTTTGGTCATTTACCTAAGGCATATAGACTACTTATCATACAACTAATTAAACCTAAGTGACCATAAGGTATAACCTTGGAAGGTTATTCCCTATGAAACTATGGTCACTCAACATGTTTGGTCGGATCCTAATGATCGACCAAACGGGTCGAGTTCGAAAGTCTAAGCGGGTGTTTAGTCCGCTTGACTTACGACTCTACACAAGAACTAAAGTAAAAGTGACGAGCTAAACATGCTAGAACATGTTTAGTTAAGTTAGAAAATAGGTTTTGATATCAAAACAAACGGTTTTGATACCCAAGAGTAGTTTGGTTACAAAATACGCATAAACACGCATTTTGGCCGAAACTACGACTCGTCACTACGCCTAGTCAACGTGGTAATCAGTAGGTATAGTCACAAGGGACTATAACCATCGTGATTACGCTCACGTTGTAAAGTTCAATGGAACTTTGTGTTGACCATTGACTGGTCAAAGCTGAAAGTCAAACTTGTTTGACTTTCATGCTTGAAACTCAAGAACAAGCAAGAAGAGGACTTACAAAGGGTCCAAGAAGGATGTTTGATCTAAAATAGCTCAGGTATGAAGTGCAAGCACCCCAACTTAGAGCTGATTTCAGATCAAGTGTGAGAATGAAGTGAAGTGGGGGTTGCTATTTATAGTAAGTTAGGATCAATAGGATGATTCCAAGTGGTTTGAGGGTGTAATCTTGGCCCTACATATGGGTTGATGGTATTAGAATACCATGGGAGTCGAAAACCAGCTCCAGGTATTGCAAATATTACATTAAAACCCCTGAATTTGGCCCAGATTGCTGTTTCTGAACATTCTGTTTGACAAGGCCACGTGGCCCGCGTAACCTATACATCAATCCTTACGCGGCCCGTGTAAGGATGTTTGGGAGATTGTCAAAACAGGTCCCTGCACATCAGAAACTTGCATTTCGGCTCATTTTTGACACGTTTAAGCCCCGTTAACCTCATTTCAAGGCTCTAAAATGAAATTAAAGTATAGGGAACTTAAAACATGCTCAAAAATATCTCGGATGTCGGTTCGTTTGGTCGTACGGTTGTGTTGTTCGGTTAATTACGACGGAAGTTGTAACGAACGCAAGAACGATCCAAATTATGCGACGAATGGAATTTTATCATGCCAATCACTAAAATAAAATATTTTAATGATTACATAAATTTTTGGATGTCCGGATATATTCATAACGTAAGATATGCGCGGAAATGCAAACTTGTGCACTTTTTTACGCTTTAAGTCCCTGAATGACCAATAAAGTTTGTTTTAGCATACCGAACCCCTCAAAGCCTATTTCTAAGCTATGTAAAGGATATTTAGGGTATGTTTAACTTATGATCAAGTTCTGAAGTGTTCATTACTATACAAATTAGTATAGTTTTGCAGTTTGACACAAATAGTCCCTGTGATCGAACATAGTTGTTTTCAACACACCAAACCATTCAAAACTTATTTGTAAGTTATGTGGAGGTTATTTAAGGTATGTTAAGCCTATGTCACTATTCCAGAGTGTTTGTCGCGTTATACTGACTGCGTTTACACACCAGTTTGCGTATAACCTTCCAGAAAGCGATTTAAAAGCTTGAAATTGGAGTCGAATCTAATTGAAAATTCACCAAACACAAATACGCACATAATAACATCAAAACACATATAGTAACACCAAATCACATTTTTTTATTAATAATCATCATTTTTTTACATCGAACATCGATTACAGAGTACAGTTGTCACAGTCTCCCCTACTTCAGGAAATTTCGTCCCGAAATTTTATTTTGAGGAAGCTTGTGAAAAAAAATGCGGATATTTTTCCTTCATTTGGTCCTCACATTCCCAAGTAAAATCTGGGCCACGTTTGGACTCCCAACGAACTTTAACCAAATGAATCCGTTTGTTCTTCAACTGTTTGAAAGTACGGTCCATGATCTCCACTGGTTTCTCGACAAAGTGCATCGTTTCATTGATTCGGATCTCGTCGAGAGGAATGTGAAGATCAGCGTCAGCTAAACACTTTCACAAATTGGACACGTGAAAAGTCGGGTGAATATTTCCAAGCTCTGGAGGTAGCTCTACTCGATAGGCAACCTCCCAATTCTTTCCACAATCTTAAATGGTCCCACATATCGAGGTGCAAGTTTTCCTTTCCTTCCAAATCTCACCACTCCCTTCCAAGGTGACACCTTGAGTAGGACATGGTCTCTGACTTGAAATTCTAAGGGCTTGCGTCCATCTAGCTGTCACAAGATTATCACGAATTTTCTTGATTTTGTCTGTTGTTTCCAGAACGAGCTCAGGTCCAGTAAGCTGAGCTTCACCGGTCTCGTTCCAACAGACAGGTGAACGACATTTTCGACCGTAGAGAGCTTCGAATGGTGCCATTTTAATGCTAGCATGATAACTATTATTGTAAGAGAACTCGATCAATGGCAGATGAGAATCCCAATTACCACCAAAGTCTATCACGCATGCTCTAAGCATATCCTCCAAAGTTTGAATCGTCCTTTCAGATTGACCATCTGTTTGGGGATGATAAGCAGTGCTTAGATTCAGTTGGGTTCCCAAAGTAGATTGCATGGTCTTCCAGAAATGAGATGAAAATCGAGCATCACGATCAGAAATGATATTCAAAGGAACACCATGTCGAGATACTATCTCATCAACATAAATCTTTGCAAGTTTATCAGCAGATAGATCCTCGCGAATCAGAACAAAATGAGCTGATTTCGTTAATCGATCGATAACAACCCAAATAGCATCATGACCTTTAGATGTACGCGGTAACTTAGTGATGAGATCCATCGCAATGTTCTCCCACTTCCAAACCGGTATCTCTGGTTGTAAAAGCAAACCAGAAGGTCGTTGATGTTCAGCCTTGACTTTGAGACAAGTTAGGCATTTTGACACATACAAGGCAACATCCTTCTTCATACCAGGCCACCAGTACTGAGTACGAAGATCCTTGTACATTTTATCAGCACTAGGATGGATAGAATATCGAGACTTGTGAGATTCGTCCATCACTAGGGTACAGAGATCGTCTTGTTTCGGAACCCACAAACGATCCTTGAAGTAGAGTAAACCATAGTCCTTCGTTTCGAGTTTAAGCTCAAGCTGATGTGGTAATTCCTTACCCATCAAATTTTGTGAAATACAAAATTACTGAGCTTGAAGAACACGGGTTTGGAGATCAGATAGAGTTCGAACAGAATGAAGCTTGACTCGCTCCTTTCGACTAAGCGCATCGGCTATGACATTCACCTTACCAGGATGGTAGCAAATCTCGCAATCGTAATCGTTCAAGAGTTCAACCCAACGTTGTTGTCTCATGTTCAGCTCCTTCTGATTAAGAATATGCTAGAGACTTTTGTGGTCTGTGAAAACCACAAACTTCGTTCCATAGAGGTAGTGTCTCCAGATTTTAAGCGCGAAAACCACAGCTCCTAACTCAAGATCATGAGTCGTATAGTTCTTCTTGTGAACTTTCAATTGTCTAGATGCATATGCTATAACCTTACCTCGTTGCATGAGGGCGCAACCAAGGCCTAAGTTGGACGCATCGCAATAGACAACGAAATCATCGCTTCCCTCGGGCAGAGATAGAACAGGAGTATTACATAACTTCTGCTTCAGCAGTGAGTGGAACCGCAATCTTTGAGAAATAGAAATGAATCGACGATAATAACCAGCAAGACCAAGAAAAGATCGAATCTTTGTAGGTGTCATCGGCGTACTCCAATCCTTAATAGCAACAATCTTGGATAGATCCACATGAATACCCTGCTCGTTGACTATATGACCCAGAAATTGAACTTCTTTAAGCCAGAATTCACACTTGGAGAATTTAGCGAAAAGTTGTTCCTTCTTAAGGAGTTCCAACGTTAAGCGAAGGTGTTGCTCGTGATCGGCTCGAGTCTTCGAATAAATGAGAATATCGTCGATGAACACAATAAAGAACTTGTCTAAATAAGGTTTACAGACCCTATTC
Organism: Helianthus tuberosus; assembly: GCA_030545235.1. Lineage (NCBI taxonomy): Eukaryota > Viridiplantae > Streptophyta > Magnoliopsida > Asterales > Asteraceae > Helianthus > Helianthus tuberosus. The sequence goes on from JARYGA010057959.1 coordinate 19,389, forward strand.
ATTAAGTCTATAAAGATAGCTGGGGCATTCGTTAAACCAAAAGGCATGACAGTGAACTCGTAATGCCCATATCTCGTGTGGAAAGTAGTTTTGGGAATATCTTCTTCGAGAACACGAAGTTGATGATACCCAGAACGCAGATTAATCTTAGAAAAACACGAAGCACCTTGCAGCTGGTCAAAGAGATCATCAATTCGAGGTAGGGGATATCGATTCTTGATGGTAAGCTTATTAAGCTCACGATAATCGATACACATTCGAAAAGACCCATCTTTCTTTTTCACAAAGAGGACAGGAGCTCCCCAAGGTGAATAACTCAGACGGATGAATCCTTTATCAGATAATTCTTGAAGTTGTTTCGATAACTCTTGCATCTCTGACGGTGCAAGACGATAAGGTGCTTTCACGATCGGGTTGGCATTGGGTACAAGGTCAATATGAAATTCGACTTGACGAACTGGAGGCAAACCAGGCAGTTCATCAGGAAACACCTCTGGATAATCCTGAACAATCGGAATATCCTGAATACTCTTGCTCTTGCCTTTCTCCTCGGTGACATGTGCTAGAAAAGCAACATATCCTTTTCTCAAATACCTCTGAGCTTCCTTACACGACATAAGCTTCAGTCCACCTGAAGGTTTCTCGCCACGAACTTCTAGAATTTCGCCAGAAGACAAAGGGATACGAACAATCTTATCGAAGCAAACCACCTCAGCGTGGTGTTTGGTTAACCAATCCATTCCAATGATAACGTCGAAGCTCCCAAGTTGCATTGGCGTGAGGTCAATGGGCAAACCAGGCAGTTCATCAGGAAACACCTCTGGATAATCCTGAACAATCGGAATATCCTGAATACTCTTGCTCTTGCCTTTCTCCTCGGTGACATGTGCTAGAAAAGCAACATATCCTTTTCTCAAATACCTCTGAGCTTCCTTACACGACATAAGCTTCAGTCCACCTGAAGGTTTCTCGCCACGAACTTCTAGAATTTCGCCAGAAGACAAAGGGATACGAACAATCTTATCGAAGTAAACCACCTCAGCGTGGTGTTTGGTTAACCAATCCATTCCAATGATAACGTCGAAGCTCCCAAGTTGCATTGGCGTGAGGTCAATAGGAAAAAGACGGTTATCAAGGTTCAACTGACAACCATGAATAACAGAACCGAGAACAAGAGGTTTACCAGTAGCAACTTCGACAGATAAGGGTTTCCTCAATTTAGTTCTAAGTATCGCAAGCAAAGGTTCAAAAGATAACGAAACAAAACTTCTATCGGCACCAGAATCAAAGAGAATAGATGCAGGTCGATTATTAACAAGAAACGTACCATTCACCACCTCGTTGTCAGCCCTCGCTTCGTTTGCATTCAAATTGTATGCTCGCCCTCGAGCAGGATTCACGTTGGCGTTGACGTTCGCATTCGGGTTCGCATTAGCATTCGCGTTTGCATTCACCAGCCTTAGACAGTTGTTGTGGAAGTGACCAAACTCTCCACAATTTAAACATGAACCTGGTGGGAATCTAGCAGCATTCCCATGTACCGGAGCTTGAACCTGGGCAACCTGATTTTGTCCTAAACGACAAACATTGGCCAAATGCCCAAGTTTACCACAGGTCGTGCACTACTTACAAGCTTGTTGTGTAACATGATGACCATTGCAGCGAGCACAATGAGGTGCGGTACTAGCATACGCCTTCTTCGCAGGAGGTTGAGCCGGTGGGTTTTGATCAGTCTGTGCTGTAACAGCAAAATTCTGGGCACCCTTTCGCTTCCTCGATTTCTTCGACGACTCACCTTCTTTACCCTTACCCTTTTTCTTGTCCTTCCCAGAATCAGTCGCCTTCTTTTTAGCACCTTTGCGGGTGAGTTACCCTTCCTGACTTGAGTCTCAGTCAGGGTAGCAGACAACTCGATCGCTTGACGAAGGGTAGTAGGATTAACACCGGTCACAATATCCAGCATAGAATCGGGTAAACCATCGATATATCTCTCGATTGCTTTCTCTGGTGGGGTAACCATGGTGGGACACAATAGACTGAGTTCCTCAAAATGATCCGTGTATGCACGGTGCTCAGCCCCATCTTGCTTTAAATCGTCAAACTCTCATTCCAAAGCTCGAACCTCGTGACGGGGACAAAACTCTTTCATCATGAGAGCTTGAAGCTCTTCCCATGTTTGTGCCAACGCCACTTCGGCACCCCTATCGCGCATAATACCATTCCACCAGGTAAGCGCTCGCTTCTCAAACACGCTCGAAGCAAATTCAACCTTACGCGCATTCGGACACTGCATATGCCTGAATGTGCTCTCGATACTCTCAAACCACTGCAAGAGCACAGTTGCTCCTTGCGACCCAGAAAACTTTAGAGGCTTAGCAGAATTGAAATTCTTGAAATTACACTGTGCATTATTGTTGTTATTATTGTTGTTTTTGTATATCTCGTGGACTTGGGTCACAACACCGGGAAGCACAACAGCCACTTGCTGAGAGACCAGGGCTGCGATTTCTTCAATAGTAAAAGATTGTGCTTCACGTCGAGGAGGCATGGTCTAACAAGGAGATATGAGAAATGAGTGAGGTTGATAATTAGGAAAAGCAAAAGAGGTATTGACAAAACACAGGGAAGGCGATCATTTGTTCGTTACCTCGAACAAACAAACGACACGCAGTGACTAATCAAAGTAAATTGGTCAATATAGTGTATCGCCGAAGACATGCTCGCCTATAAGTGAACACTCACCCCAAGAGTTCCCAGGTAAGAGTGACTGGTCCGATTATGTGGATTTGTACGAACACTCTAGCCTTAGACAGAAAACTCAGGGTACAGGCATTCACTCTTCCAGTTTACACGTGTTCACATTATTTAGACCCAAACTTTGACGAGATTTTGAAAACTTAAAGGGTTCAAAACCTTATAACAAAGGGTTCAAAACCTAGTAATCAATCATCCTAGAATAGATGATTAGTTTTCAAAGCGGATTCAAAAATTGTGTTCTCGTTGTGGTTATCACCTAAGGGTAGGTAACAGTTTTGTTTTAAAAAATCTAAACGTAAATTTCTTCGCGTTAGGGTCCTAAAAGTTATAGTCTAGGTCAAAGCATTACTAATAACCTAATTCCCTATAACCATTGGCTCTGATACCAACTCTTCTGTCACACCCCGACCGCGTTAAAACAACAAAACCGCGGCGGAAACGTCAGGGAGTGTCGTGGCAGAATTATCGTTTCACAACCATGGATACAAAAAGTGTTTCGTTTTATTGATAATATTAAACATTAACATTGTCTTAACACAAAACAAACAAGTTACATATCGACTAATATTGTTATTATGTCACTAAGGCCTCGTCCAGATCGTATGTGACTCATGCATCCTAGTAATCATCATCAAGCATCAATACCTGAAACATATGTAAAAACAAAGTCAGCAAAGAAATGATGGCGAGTACATAGGTTTTATAGGAGTGTCGGATTCATGGTTAGTTTAAATGTTGCAATACTTTGTTAAAATCCTTGTTTTGAAAAGAGTATAATATTGCAACTTAATTAACCAACTCAAATCAAGCGGGTTATAGTTTATAAAACCTCGTAGCCATGATTCTTAACCCAAAAACATTTGTTTTAGTAAAGCAAATTGTAAAACATCTCGTATTAAATCGTTAATAAAACTCGTTAATAAATCTCGTTAATAAAACTTGTATGGTTTATATCATTTCGAAAACCTCGTTTGTGTGACATCGTTCCAAAATCGTTTACCCAAGTGAACTAAATAACGCCACGGTATGTAATATGTTGAAAACACTTATATATAAGAAGTACCAGCGGCGTATCTACCATGTTTTCACCACGTTACCCTCGTCCCGTTATCTAAACACTTAACCAAAAACAAATCGTTTATCCAACTCGTTTAATCTTGTATGAATCGTTCCTAAATCGTTAATTCATTTAAATCGTTTAAATCATCCTCGTTTTAAGTGTGAAAACTATTAGTGGTCGCCTCGCTAATAACATTCAAACCTTCGTGACTCGACTATCTCGCTCTCGCATTAATAAACCACCAAAGGGTAAATTAACAATCACAGATTCAGTCGTTACCCACCTAACCCACACATAACCATGGGTGCAATCTGATAACGGGATTTGTCAGATCCTATGGTACCATAACCTAATACTGGTCGGCTTGATCAATGCTAATGAATGCCATTCGTTATGTAATTACAACCAACTAGTTTATTCACTTTATTAAAATCGTTATTAGTTTAATATAAACCATCTTAATCGTTTTTGAAATCATCGTTATAATATCGAAAATCGTTTTGAAAACCATCGTTAAACCTTGAAAACATTTAGCACATATGAATCACCCCAAAACAATTGAAAATTGTAAAATAGGGGAACTATGTACTCACATGAAGTGCAAAGTATCCTCAATCAATAGAACTTCAACAAACTCGAGCAAACCAGAGAAATCAAACAGCACCTATTAATCGAATCACTAGTCAAACAATAGACGCCTAAATCGGAAGATCGGACAGAATGAGGTCTTGTAAACCAAATGAGTGTTGGAACTCATGTGATATGGTTTAACAAAGCCTACATCCTAAATCGGAACCTAACCTAAGTGCTTTCGACCCGTTTCGACCCATTAAGGTAGCTTACGCTACTTTAACGCGTCGTGCGCACAAAAGCGCATTCGAGACGTCTAACTAGTCCTATGACAAGTGTTATATGCCTAAACATGTTTAAATATGTTGCATAATCAGTTACGTGACAAAAGTTTATGTTATATATGCTTAATTACCAATTATGCATGAAAAGGGCATTTTGGTTATTTACCTAAGGCATATAGACTACTTATCATACAACTAATTAAACCTAAGTGACCATAAGGTATAACCTCGGAAGGTTATTCCCTATGCAACTATGGTCACTCAACATGTTTGGTCGGATCCTAATGATCGACCAAACGGGTCGAGTTCGAAAGTCTAAGCGGGTGTTTAGTCCGCTTGACTTACGACTCTACACAATCACTAAACTAAAAGTGACGAGCTAAACATGCTAGAACATGTTTAGTTAAGTTAGAAAACAGGTTTTGATATCAAAACAAACGGTTTTGATACCCAAGAGTAGTTTGGTTATAAAATACGCATAAACACGCATTTTGGCCGAAACTACGACTCGTCACTACGCCTAGTCAACGTGGTAATCAGTAGGTATAGTCACAAGGGACTATAACCATCGTGATTACGCTCACGTTGCAAAGTTCAACGGAACTTTGTGTTGACCATTGACTGGTCAAAGCTGAAAGTCAAACTTGTTTGACTTTCATGCTTGAAACTCAAGAACAAGCAAGAAGAGGACTTACAAAGGGTCCAAGATGGATGTTTGATCTAAAATAGCTCAGGTATGAAGTGCAAGCACCCCAACTTAGAGCTGACTTCAGATCAAGTGTGAGAATGAAGTGAAGTGGGGGTTGCTATTTATAGTAAGTTAGGATCAATAGGATGATTCCAAGTGGTTTGAGAGTGTAATATTGGCCCTACATGTGGGTTGATGGTATTAGAATACCATGGGAGTCGAAAACCAGCTCCAGGTATTGCAAATATTACATTAAAACCCCTGAATTTGGCCAAATTGCTGTTTCTGAACATTCTGTCTGACAAGGCCACGCGGCCCACGTAACATATACATCAATCCTTACACGGCCCGTGTAAGGATGTTTGGCAGATTGTCAAAATAGGTCCCTGCACATCAGAAACTTGCATTTCGGCTCATTTTTGACACGTTTAAGCCCCGTTAACCTCATTTCAAGGCTCTAAAATGAAGTTAAAGTATAGGGAACTTAAAACATGCTCAAAAATATCTCGGATGTCGGTTCGTTTGGTCGTACGGTTGCGTTGTTCGGTTAATTACGACGGAAGTCGTAACGAACGCAAGAACGATCCAAATTAAGCGACGAATGGAATTTTATCATGCCAATCACTAAAATAAAATATTATGATTACCTAAATTTTTGGATGCCCGGATATATTCAGAACGTAAGATATGCGCGGAAATGCAAACTTGTGCACTTTTTGACGCTTTTAGTCCCTGAATGACCAATAAAGTTTGTTTTAGCATACCGAACCCCTCAAAGCCTATTTCTAAGCTATGTAAAGGATATTTAGGGTATGTTTAACTTATGATCAAGTTCCAGAGTGTTCGTTACTATACAAATCAGTATAGTTTTGCAGTTTGACACAAATAGTCCCTTCGATCGAACATAGTTGTTTTCAACACACCAAACCATTCAAAACTTATTTCTAAGTTATGTGGAGGTTATTTACGGTATGTTAAGCCTATGTCACTATTCCGTAGTGTTTGTCGCATTATACTGACTGCGTTTACACACCAGTTTGCGTATAACCTTCTAGAAAGCGATTTAAAAGCTTGATATTGGAGTCGAATCTAATTGAAAATTCACCAAACACAAATACACACATAATAACATCAAAAAAATATAGTAACACCAAATCACATTGTTTTATTAATAATCATCATTGTTTTACATCGAACATCGATTACAGAGTACAGTTGTCACATCAGATACAACTTAATGTCCCTGATTTACCACTTGTAAGAATAGTTCAATCAAGTTCAACCTAATGACCTTGATTAACCTTCAATTAAAAACACAACCTCTTTTTCAACCACATGGCTTACCAACCAATACCATTTGTAGGTTGAATTCTCAGAATGCCGATTCCTACTCCCCACTTACCAACCTGGGAGTTTCGGCAAGTCATTCTTTTGACTAATTTTCAATTTACCAAAAACAATCTAAGAAAGATGCCGATTCATGCTCCACGATTACCAACTTGGGAGCTCCGGCAAGTCCATAATTTTACTGTTTAAAGTAGGTACCATCCCAGTCACAAACCAGGGATGATACTTTACCTTGCTTCTTTGTTTTCTTCTCGTAAAATTCCTTGACTCCCTTGACCTTCCTGTAAACCATTTTTCCAAAAATATGTTTAACCTTTGAATTAAACGCTTTTTCAATATCAAACTCTTTCTTTTCTGAGAAAAATTGATTTGAAATCTCAACTTTTCTAACTTTCTTTTTAAAGTTTTCAGCCCGAAGTGGTGGAAAATTCACATCAACCACAGTCGGCACTGATTTTTCACATTTAACCTCAATTTGTGGCTCCTCTAACTTTGTGGAATCAGATTCATCACCAGAAGATAGCTCCTCTGATTTTGAAGAATCAGAATCATTGCTAGAACTACCATCCTATTTTTTAACAACCCATTTCTGGTTGTCAAGATTTCCCTTTTTCTTGTAAAATCTGTTTGAACTTTCACCAATTTCAAAAATTGAATTTTTGAACAGTTTAGTTCTGTCAATTGGTGGTTCAAACTCAACCCTTTTTTCTTTCATTTTACGAGAAACTCCCTGTTTTGATTTTATTGCCTTGGAACAATCTTTGGCAATATGTCCAACAATGTTGCATTGGAAACAGGTTCTCGTTTCTTTCATCTAACCAGTAGTCTTCATCTCTTCTTACTTCTTTGCAAGGAATTCTCTGTTTGACTGGTTCCTGAACAGATTTTATTTCTCTTCTTCGGTAGATGTACCTGAAACAAATATCATTTTTGATTTAAAATCACGAATATATTTTTCATTTTTCTGATGGAATAAATCCCAATCCTTTCTTTTTGAAATTACCGTTATGGTTTGGTTTCTTTCGATAACCAGAACCAGAACTGTAACCCTTTTTCTTGTTTTCTCTTTGTTGAACTCTTGAGGTGTACTTTTTAGGTTTATCATTAAGATTTACATCTTTTATTTCAGAAATATTAATTTCTGTTAGTTTAAAAACCTTTTTGATCATTTCTGGTTTAACACCTCTTATTGGAAATTCCTCATCAAAATATAATTTGTCAGAATCATTCAAAGTATATGCAACTTTAAACGTTTCATCATTCAAATTAGACTTTGATAACAGGAATTCTTTATTGTAAAGCCTTTTGCCCTGTTTGTCGGTTTGACTCGGAATGCTTGACTCAGACTTTGACTCTGACATAGACTCCGACTTTGACTCCTCCATTTCATCTTTATCCAACACCTGATCGACCACTTTTTTTATTAACTCGGACTCATGATCAGTGTCAGATGATGTAAATGTGACATCAATATTATCTGGCAAGTTAACTGAAGACTCCGACTCCCACTGTAAATTTGTTGCCTTTTCGACTCTTTCTGAATTTGGATTTCTCGGAGAATATCCATTTTCAAGCGGGGGTGGACACTTGTTGTAACTGAAACCTTGGTTCTTACCAGATGTCTTTTCTTTAGAATCCTTCTTCTTTTCTTTCTTTTTGTCAGAAATCTTTTCATCAGAAACCTTCTGTTCTTTAGTTACTTCATCATCTTCAAAAACCTTCATGCCTTCAACAGTTGGATAAATCCTGTCAATGACATAAGAAGTACATGAGTAACTTTTCAACAAACGATTAACTCTTTCAGTTTCAATTCTTTGTGTTTCCAGTTTCTACTCTAGCACAGCACACTTCTCAATGTAGTTGTTCACAATTTTCTGCTTTATCATGAAGGCTCCTTGAAGTGTTTTCATGGTTGTTGCTTGTTCTTCACTTGATTGATTATATTGATTCATGACTTTGTTCAGAACATCATAAGATTCCTTCAACTGGTTTATGTTGTTAATCAGTTCACTGTTTTTCTTCTTGATAATCTCACAATTCTCACAAATCACCGGAATCTTTTTAGCGTTAACTTCTGCATCAACCTTGAACTTTGGAATATCTTTCACCTTTTTCTTTATCACTGGAACAGTTTCATCATCACTACTGACTGGTGTTTTGACCTTTTTCTTTTTCTTTTTGACTTTTTCATCATCACTGTCACTTTCTGCTATCAATTTCAAATCAGTTGCCAATCTTCTTGCATGATACTCTCTATCATCATCACTATCTTCTTCAACACAAGCGACATAAGCTTTGTGATTTGTAGTTTTGTTTGGATCATAATCATCCCAACTAAAACCTTCCCAGTTAAATCCTTTAGGTAACTTTTCATCATCTTGATTAATCAGGCATGCTTTACTATTAGATGAGATATATTTGTCCTAATTAAAACCTTCCGTTGACTTTTGATCATCCTGATTTACCATACAAGCTCTCTTTGAATATTCTTCAATCACTTTTCTTCCATGTGCCACTTATGGTTCTTGTTGTTGTTGAGCGACTTGATGATAGATCGCCTTCCGGTAGTAATCATTGTTGTTGTTGAACGGATTTTGAGCTCCACTTGCACTCCCTCTTGAAGTGCCCTTTTTCCCTGCAACGAAAACAAGTGACTTTAGATTTATAAAAACCTAAAGTAGAAACATTAGCTTCACGTAAATCATCTCTTCCTGTGATCTGCTTAAATTTCTCAACTCGTCTCAACACACTTGCCAAACACCACTTTATGTCCATCAATTCCATCTCTTCAGCATCTATTTGATCGTAATCCTCTTTTGTCAACATTGGATTCCCAATCCGACCAGCCACAAAACTTCCATAAGACTCCAGCACAGTTCCTAACAAAGACATGTGACTCTTAGCAATTTCTGCTGAATAATCTTCATCATTTTCCAGATTTAGAACAATGTTGCATTGTAGCTTCTTGCCATTCTTTGTTGCTGAAAAGTTCGGATCAAATGATGGATATGATGAAAAATTTGTGTTGCTGTTTGATCCTTTTGAAGAACTTTCTGATGAATTATTGGCATTGAATGTTGTCTCAATCTTCGGTGACAAGTTGGTGGTTTTATCACTGACCCCACCTTTATAATAAAGTCCGATGTCTTGTTCACCATCAAAATCTCTCATTCTTAAAGCTTTTCTTTGTTCCATTTCCTGAGCCTCAATCTTTTCAATAAACTTGCTCAGTGTCAGATTGCTAAAACCTTTCTTGTTCCTTAACATCTTGAGATAAGTACCCCAAGTCTCATATGGCAAAGCATCAGCTAATTTGTCAATCAACTCGTCATTATCTTTCTCGATGCTCAATCTCCTCATGTTAGCTAGCAAATTGCAATATCTCTCAATGATTTGCTTTGTACTTTCATTTTTCAAACTACGAAACAGATAGAATTCTTTCTTTAAAAGTGACTTTTTGTTCTTGACCATCTCTTCACTTCCTTTAAACTTCGATTTTAACGCTTTCCAGATTGAATACGAAGTTCCATTGTGTTGCAATAGAACTAAGATATCTTCTTTCACTGGTTGTTGTAGTAGACTTAGCATCATTTTCTCATCTTTGTATTTCTTTCTATTATCGGCACTTAAATCTTTGATTGCAATAATCTCTTCGTCATCATTCATCGGTCTAACGTATTTCGTCTCGACACATTCCCAAGCATCTAGATAATTTGCTTGTACCCAGTTCACAAACCGTCCTTCCTAACCCTTATACTCCTCGATGTTCATGAGTTTAGGTGGTTTTTGCATTGTCCCCGTTTCATTTTCCAACATCGTGTTCTGTGCAAGAGTAATCGGGGTAACCGGTGTAGCGAATGCGTTGAAAAATTCCTCATCCATGATTCGTTTTTCAAAAAATTTCAAACAGTGTTTTCAAGTGAAATACCAATCTCAATTGGAATTCCTTTTTAAGCGAAATCACTAGTTTCAAACCAGGTCACTCAAGCGAAATAAGGAGTTTGGAGCGAAATAGCAAATCTCAAGCGAAATCAACAGAACTCTTCAAGCGAAATACTGTCTCGAGCGAAATTAATACAAATTTTCAAGCGAAATAAGATCCAAAGTGTTATTTCAAGCGAAATCAACACAATATCTCAAGCGAAATAGCTGCTGATGTCATCATCTCAAGCTGATTTTCGAGCGAAATTACAGATTTGATCAAGTTTTAATCCGTTTTTAGTTCTGAAACTTTCTAGAGTTTATTAAAATACAAATGCGCACATGATGTGTAAAAATCAGGACATTTTGACTGTAAAATCAAGTTCAATTTGAAAAAGAAGGTGTAGAAATCAGAATTTGCGGCTGAATTGGTAAGAACACTTCCTCCTGAGCTCTGATACCACTTGTAGGATCGTTTTCAGACCCGAACGAGTCGATCAGAAGAGTTTTACTCAAAACGAAAGGCGGAAACAGACATTCTGAGGTCAATTCAGCACAATATACACTTTAACTGTCGATATTATTGATTAGAAAACGTTTTACAGCGAGACGACACTTCGGCAGCACTTCGTTGCTCAGACCGGAAAAGTTACAAATGAACAAGACACAAAGGTATATATAGGATCCTGATTTCACTCCAAACAGCCTCAAGCGAAACCATGATTCAGGCGAAACCAGCTTCAAGCGAAATAAGAATATATGATTTTGCTTGAAGTAGACATGTTCATTTCAAGCGAAACCTCAAGATGTTATTTCGATTGAAACTGCCATCCACCCTATATTTGACATTTTCCTCGAATAACGTGCCTTGATCTATCTAAATACATACAAGACTCGATACAAGACGAAGTCGACAGACGCATGCACCAACATAATAGCTGCTAGTTCGGCATCAGGTTGTTGAATGTTACATCGAGGAGGCATTCTAAAAGAGGAAACATGAGAGAAAACGAGTGAGATGATGTGATGAAAATAAGATATCATAAATATTAACAAAATGAAAGGATGGTGGTCATTTGTTGATTACCTCGTAACAAACAGTCGACACACAGTGACAAATCAAAGTAAATAGGTCGTAATAATGTATCACCGAAGATATGCTCGCCTATAAGTGACCACTCACCCCAAGAGTTCCCAGGTAAGAGTGACTAGTCCGATACTGCGGATTTGTACGAACACTCTAGCCTTAGACAGAAAACTCAGGGTACAGGCATTCACCCTTTCCAGTTTGCACGTGTTCACATTATTTAGACCCAAACTTTGACGAGATTTTGAAAATTTAGAAGGCACACGGCCAAAAGAAATCATCTAAGGATAGATGATTGATTTCAAAATCATTTTGGAAAATTGTGTTCATGTTTTGGTAATCACCTAAGGATAGGTGACGTGTATTTTTTAAGATCTAAACACAATAAAACTTGTGTTAGGGTCCTAGAAAGTTATAGTCTAGGTCAACGCATTACTAATAACCTAATTCCCTATAACCATTGGCTCTGATACCAACTCTTCTGTCACACCCCGGCCGCGTAAAACAACAAACCGCGGCGGAAACGCCGGGGAGTGATGCGACAAAATTATTGTTTCAACAACCATGGTAATTAAAGTTATGTATTATTGAATAAAGAGTTCACATTGTCTTTGAGTTCAAACTAAAATAACATAATTAACTGTCTTTTAAGTCACTAAGGCCCAAGTCTGCCTAAGTGTAGCACAAACATCATCGTGCATTAGCACCTGAAACACATGTAAAAATAGGTACGTCAGCATAAAAATGCTTGTGAGATACATAGGTTTTGTTTATGCAGGATTCATGACTTGTAGTTAAAAGAAGTGTTTACAAAAATGTAGTCATGAACCTTGTAAAATGTTTTTCCTTTATAAATCATATGAAAATCAATATGAAAATCAAATGATAATGAAAGGACAATGCATGGTTAAATGAATAACCAAGTATAAATGAATTTTGTATAAAATGTGTAATTTGTAAAACAATGTCATGTACTTGTATAAAATGTTTCATGTCTATGTCAAGTGGTTTAGATAACGCAACAATGTGCAATACAATAAAAGCACTTATATATAGGAAGTACCAGCGGCATATCCACCATGCCTTTATCATATAACACATAGCCCCGTTACGTAAGTCACTTATCAATAACCAACAAAAATGTCATGTTAAATGTCAAAATGTTTATGTGTAAACCATGTTCAATGTCATGTATAACCAATGAAATGTATAGCAAGTAGAAAGTATCTACTCAAACTATGTGATAATGTCAATATGAATACAAATGTCATGTATGGTGAATAACTCGTAATTACTCAACCCCATAGGAAAGTGTACAAAACAAAGTTTTTGAATAAACCTAAGTTTAAATCAAATGTTATGTTTTGCAGAAAACAATGCTTTATGATTATAAACATTTATGCGGTAATGTTAATCGCATACATTCAAGCCTTGCGACTGTGGCGACAAACCCTTAAACGAATTAAAGGTTTATCTAAATTATATATATCGGATTATGTCATTCCCAACTTCTAAACAAACCTAGGAAGTCGGAAACGGGATTTGTCAAGTCCTATGGTACCATTACATACTACCGAGCGGCGTGATCAATGTTAATGAATGTATTATTGTCCCGATTAATCATACCAAATGTCATAACCAATGTAGCATGTGAAAACCATGTACTAGGTATGCTAAGTAAACATGCCTAGTAGAAATGTTCATGTAAAACAATGTGCTAGCATGCTCAGTAAACATACATAGCAGAAATGTCATGTAAAACAATGTGTCCATATGCTAAGTAAACATATGCAACAAATGTGTAATAAATCAATGTGCTAGCATGCTTAACAGACATAGCAAAACATAATTAAAAGCATGTACTAGATATGTACTAGGTGAAACTAGCATGTTTATGTCATGAAAGCAATGAAAACACATAAGTAACAAGTATGTACATGTGTATCACCCCAAAGTATTTGAAAGCGGTAAAAGAGGGGAACTATGTACTCACTTGAGATTGCTTATTAGTCTTGAGAATAAGACCAACTAAAGCTCCAAGGATCACGAATTCAAACGGCACCTAATATAGGTAACTATGTTAAAAATCGGATCCTAAATCGTGAGATAGGATAGAATGATGTTCTATAAATCAAATGAGTATTTGAACTCATATGGTATGATTTAATAGAGTTAATATTCTGATTTGGAAGTCTACCTAAGTGCTTTTGACCCGTTTCGACCCATCATGGTAGTATAAGCCACTATAATGCGTCGTTTCCGTAAAACTAAGGTCGGATGGTTATCTATGTGCTATGTCAAGTCTTACATGCCCAAATATGCCTAAACATGTTACTAAATCAGATTATATGTCAAAAATATGTTCACATAGGCAAAATACGGATTTATGCTTCAAAACGGCGTTTTAGTCATTTCCTATAGGCATACAAGCTACTTAACAAATAACTAACCAATCCTATGTGATCATAAGGTATAACCTCAGAGGTTATTCCCTATGCAACTATGATCACTAATCAAGCTTGGTTGGATCCTAATGATCGACCAAACGGGTCGGGTTCGAAAGTCTAAGCGGTTGTTTAGACCGCTTAACTTACGACCCTAAAGAAGCACTAAACTAATAGTGACGAGTTAAACATGTCAAAACCTGTTTAACTAACTAAGAAAACTGATTTGGTATCAAAACAAAGTGTTTTGATACCTAAAAGTAGTTCCGTTGCAAAATGCATGCTAAAACGCATTTTGACCGAAACTTTGACTCGTCACTACACCTAGTTAATGTGGTAATCAGTAGGTATAATCGCTAAGGATTATAACCATCGTGATTACAATCACGTTGCAAAGTTCAAACGAACTTTGCGTTGACCATTGACTGGTCAAAGCTGAAAGTCAAACACTGTTTGACTTTTAAGCTAGGAAAGCGATAAAAGAACGAAGGTAGCTTACAAAGGGTCCTTGCTAGGGAGAACTTGATCTTAAAATCTCAGGTATGAAGTATTATAACTTCAACTTAGAGAAATCAGATCAAGGGTGAGTTGAAACAAATGAAATGCTAGGTTATTTATAGTTGTTGCAAATTCACAAGATCATTCCATTTGTTTGTGTGGCCAACAAGCAAAGATCTCAGCCATACAAGTGTTAGTTACTGATTGTAGAACTTTCTCAACACAAAAAACAACCTACCTTATGCAGAAACCAGCTTTAAAAACCAAAGCAGCAGCTGAAATTCGTTTGGTCGTACGGTTGCGTTATTCGTCTAATTACGATGAAATTCAAACGGACGCGAAAACTATCCAAATTACGCGACGAACGGTATTTTTGCATGCCGATCACTAAAATAAAAATATTGTAGTGTGTACAAAAATTTTGGGTGTCCAGATGTGTGACAACCCGAACTTTCAAGGTTTGTATCTTTCATCACGCGATCCTGTTTCTCGATATTCCTACTTTTCATATCTATTACGACGATAAAAATTAGTAACCTTTAATTGCTAAAATATTTATAAGTGTATATGTGGGCCGCACCTCAAGTAACCGAAGCCCCCTTAATCACTAAATATCGGCTAATTGTCATTATCGATAGGCTCACTTGGGCTTGAGCCCATTACCATGGCCGGACAATTAATGAACCGCCAATCTATATTTTGTATATATGTGCACGTAACTTGTAATAGGTATTATCTCCTATTTAAAAGATCAAACCCTACCCCTCTCTCTCAATTGTTCGATCGGCAGTAGCTACCCCCTTTTCCCCCCCTCGAAGCATCAGTTCATTCGATAGGACTTCCGGTTAGTGCAATTGCTTTTAGTTTTTGTTGAGTATGTGATGATTAATTGCTGATTTATTTTATAGAAGTTGTTATGATCATGCATGTGATGATATATATATATATATTTGTCGGCCACTTCTTGAACTTATGATTGTATATATGTGAATTGTATATATAAATGAATTGTCGCCCATGTGTTCTTAATTGCATGTGATGGTATGTAGGTAAATTGTCGGCTTGTGTTCTTTATTGCATGTGAATTAGTTAATGCTTGTCTGGTCCATGCCATGATTAGTCCATGTGTTGTACTTGGTCCAGTCATGTGTATTATAGCAACAATTTTGGTGGCCCAGTGAAGTTAACATGAGTCGATTAAGTGTCAAGATCTAAAGCAACATATCCATTAACTTTCGGTCCAATCAGGTAACATATTCAGTCATAGTTAAACTTTAGTAATCATAATAGTTGAGTGGACCATGTGATTTAGTTGAGTCCATTTGTAAATCTATAGGTTAGTGGCCCAACATACTTGTCAGTCCACCAAACCCAATCGGTCCAATAGGAGAAATTGGTAAATATAATTTGCTAGCTGTGTGTGTAAGAGTCATCAGATTTGCATTTAATGTCAAGAAATTATTCTTTTATCATGATTACTTCATGACATTAGGAGAGAGGCCTTGTGTGATTTTACTAATATGACGACCCTTATCCTTATTCAATTAATTCAAAAATCGGTTTGGGTAAACACATGTGGGCCGAAGTTTTAAAGTGTATGGACCCAATTAACATTGATGAAATATATTGTTTTGTGCATAAATCTCATTAGCTGTACATGATGAAATAGGGGATTGATGGAGTAAGTAATATAAGTATTGTTTGGGGCTTCACACACTAATCTGGGCCGAATACAGTGATAAATTGTGTACATATTAGTTGGGTCATCACATATTAAATGGACTGCTACATTTGAACTAAGTTAATTGTCATGTGGGCTGCGCTTTAATAGGATTGAGGCAATAAACTGTCAAGTGTTAATTAGTAGATAATACTTGTGATTTGAAATAACTTGCATTCCAAATGTGTACAGTGTATTATGTGACAAAATACGTGATTTAAATTGAATGTGACACTGATTGTTACTGATAAACTATGTTAGGATTGTTTTGAGCAACTTGAAACACGTAACTAGTCAAACCGAGCAAACCGAGGTGAGTTCACACTCCTAAGGCAAGGGATTCCCGGTGGGTTGGGAATGGGATTGAATAACTACTCGTACTATCATTACTATTAAACTAATTTTCTCTGTCCTCGGGTTGGGAAGGGCACGTACGTAAAACCTACGTACACTCATACTTACTACTGTCCTCGGATTGAAGGGCACGTACGTAAAACCTACGTACACTCATACTTGCTACGGTCCTTGGATTAAGAAGGGCACGTACGGATACGACTAGTCTAGTAACATATAACATGGGAAGCCCCCACTAATCAATGCAAACATGTTTGGGAAACCGCGATACGAATTAATACGATACACATGGGAAGCCCCCACTAATCATCGCAAACATGTTTGGGAAACCGCGATACGGATTCATACGATACATGGTTTGCGAAATAAACATACGATTTACGAACACTATAACTAAACAACCAACTGTGAACTCGCTCAACTTTGTTGTTGACTCGTTGTTACATGCCTTACAGGTCGTTAGGTATCTATGGAGCTTGCATCGGAGTTGGAAGAGTCGCTGTGGGACATGGACAGTTGTGTGCCATGCTAAACATTTGAAACGTTTAAACTTATGATTTGGTTTTAAACTTTATGCTTCCGCTTGCAACTTAAGCTATTGTTTTGTTTAGACACCAATTGTATTGTGTTGGATTTTTATATACTACTTACATGCTTGTTCAATATGATTGGTGGCTTGATCCTGGTCAGTCACGCCTCCAAGCGGTGATACTCCGCGTGTGGATTTTGGGGGTGTGACAGATTGGTATCAGAGCCATTGGTTATAGTGAACTTGGATTTAATAAGGGGAAAAAGTTTTTGTTAAAACCAGACTATAACCTGTACAGTGCTCAACGATCCACAACGACGCTTCGCTCCACGTGCAAGACTCGACACTATAGGTGATATGATACATGTTTATATTACCTACTTTTTAGTTACATGGAACATTGCTCATGGTATGCTTAGATAACATAGTAACTACAGCTTGAAAAACTTTGTATGTTCACTCTCTTCTGTCATTCCGCACTTGCGTATTGATACGACACACTTCTCACTTGTGTTCTTTGTATTGTGAAGATCATAAGTGGACGCGTTAACCTAACTCAAGCCCAGTTGGCGGCTTTGATCACTGAACAAGTTACTGCAGCACTCGCAACTGCCCAGGCAGGAGGTACAACCTGCCATCACAACTCACTCAAGGATCTTTAGATCCTACTCTCATAAACCAACTCTTGTGTTTAACCTTGTCCTGCTCTTATATACGCAACAGGTCAGCATGCTCAACCACCTGTGTGCACATTCAAGACGTTCATGGGCTGTCGTCCTAATACTTTCAATGGCACTGAAGGAGCCGTAGGACTCCTCCACTGGTTCGAGAAGCTTGAATCAGTCTTCGAAATGTGTGAATTCCCTGAGGCTCGTAGGGTGAAGTATGCCACTGGTACTCTTGAAGGCATTGCTTTGACTTGGTGGAACGCGCAAGTTCAAATGTTAGGGCTGGCAGCTGCAAACGCCACCCCATGGAACGACTTCAAGGAACTGATTAAGCGAGAATACTGTAATCGTGATGACATCCACAAGTTGGAAGTGGAGTTCTTTAACCTGAAGATGACGGGGTCAGAGATAGAGGCGTATACGAAGCGATCCAATGAACTGGCTGTGTTATGTCCAACTATGGTGGATCCTCCCATCAAACGCATCGAGCTGTACCTCAAAGGCTTAGTACCAGAGATTCAAAGCCATGTGACTGCTGCTAGCCTTGCTACCATCCAAGATGTTACTCGTCTTGCTCATCGTCTCACAGATCAGGCAGTGGAACAGAACAAGCTGCCTAAGCGTATCGGTGCTACTACTACTACTACTACTACTACTTCTGCCATTCCCAGTGACAATAAGCGAAAATGGGATGGAGCCTCCAGCAAGGGTTCGACCACAGTTCAGTCCCAGGCGCAGCAGCGAAAGATTGATGACTACAGGAGTCCAGGTCAGCAATCTTCTGGTAGTCAAGGGCAGGGTGGATATCGAGGAAACCTCCCGAAGTGCAACAAATGCAACAGACACGACAATGGTCAGTGCAACAAGGGTCGTTGCCAGAGGTGTCTCAAGATGGGTCATGAATCTAAGGATTGCAGGAGCTCACGACCTACGAATCAGAACCATCAATAACAACCACCCACTCCACAGAACCAGCAGCAGTAACAGCGAGGCAACCAGGGATGCTTTCAGTGTGGTGCTGAAGGCCACTTCAAGCGGAACTGCCCTCAGTTAAACCATAATCAGAACAACAACAACAATAATCAGGGCAATGGATACAACAATGGGGGAAACAACGACGGCAATGGTGCCAGGGGTCGAGCGTTCGTGATTGGTCAGGGTGACGCAAGGAATGATCCTAACGTGGTGATGGGTAAGTTTCTTCTCAACGAATTTTATGTTACTATTTTATTTGATTCGGGTGCCGATACCAGTTACGTGTCTCTAAAAGTCAGTCAAATGTTAAAGCGCACACCAACACTTTTGAACACCAAGCATGTCGTAGAGTTAGCAAATGGTAAAAGTCTAGAGGCCACACACATAGTTCAGGGTTGTAATCTTATCCTCGTCGGTCAGACTTTCTCTATCGATCTCATTCCTATAGTTCTTGGTAGTTTCGACATCGTCATTGGAATGGATTGGTTATCCTAACAACAAGCAGAGATCCTTTGCAAAGAGAAGATTGTTCGTATTCCCCGTTCTGGTAAAGAACCTCTTGTGATTCAAGGCGACAAGAGTGGTGCTGTTGTGGGCATCATCTCCTTTCTTAAGGCCTAAAAGTGTTTGCGAAAGGGCCATACTGCTATTTTAGCACTCGTTACTGATGCATCAACGAAAGAAAAGAAGGTAGAGGATATTCCAGTTGTACGCGACTTTCCTCAAGTGTTTCTAGAGGATTTACCTGGTCTTCCGCCACATCGTCAGGTTGAATTTCAAATTGAGCTGGCTCCAGGAGCAGCGCCCATAGCTCGAGCACCTTATCGCTTAGCTCCAACCGAACTAGATGAACTGTCCAAGCAATTACAAGAACTCTTGAATAAGGGTTTCATTCGTCCTAGCTCTTCGCCCTGGGGAGCTCCAATACTGTTTGTAAAGAAGAAGGACGGTACCTTCCGTATGTGCATAGACTACCGCGAACTCAACAAGGTGACCGTGAAGAATCGCTATCCTCTTCCATGCATTGACGACTTGTTCGACCAATTGCAAGGGTTGAGCTACTATTCGAAGATTGACTTGAGGTCAGGCTACCACCAACTGAGAGTCCGAGATGAGGACATCTCTAAGACAGCGTTCAAGACTCGTTATGGGCATTACGAGTTCCTGGTTATGCCTTTCGGACTAACAAACACACCTGCGGTCTTCATGGATCTTATGAACAGAGTGTGCAAGCCTTACCTGGATAAGTTCGTTATTGTTTTCATCGACGACATCCTAATCTATTCGAAGAGTCAGGAAGAACATGAGCACCATCTACGACTTATTTTGGAACTCCTCCGAATGGAACAGTTGTACGCTAAGTTTTCGAAATGCGACTTTTGGCTTTGTGAAGTCCACTTTCTAGGCCACGTGGTAAACAAGGATAGGATACACATTGATCCGTCCAAGGTAGACTCGATCAAGAACTGGCCTGCACCCCGTACACCAACAGAAATCCGCCAATTCTTGGGTTTGGCGGGCTATTATAGAAGGTTCATCAAGGACTTCTCCAAGATTGGACAACCCCTCACCTCACTAACTCGGAAAGGGCTGTCTATCGTTGGGGTACTACACAGGAATCAACATTTCAGCACCTAAAGGATAGACTTTGTAGCGCACCTATTCTTTCATTGCCAGAGGGCACAGACGATTTTGTCGTGTATTGCGACGCGTCAATTCAGGGTCTTGGTTGTGTTTTGATGCAATGGGATAAAGTCATCGCTTATGCCTCGCGCCAACTTAAGATACACGAAAGGAATTACACCACACACGATTTGGAGCTGGGAGCTGTTGTTTTCGCACTCAAGATATGGAGACATTACCTGCACGGTACCAAGTGCACCATTTACACCGATCACAGGAGTCTCGAGCATATCTTCAAACAGAAGGAGTTGAACATGCGACAACATCGATGGGTCGAGCTATTGAATGACTATGAATGCGCGATCAAGTACCATCCGGGCAAAGCCAATGTTGTGGCCGATGCCCTCAGTCGAAAAGATACTACGCCTAAGCGCGTGCGAGCATTACAACTTACCATCCAATCTAGTCTTCCTTCTCAGATTCGAGATGCTCAGTTAGAAGCATTGAAACCAGAAAATGTCAGGGCTTAAGCCCTACGCGGCTCAAGGCAACGGTTAGAACAAAAGGAAGAAGGCGCCTACTACGTAACAGGACGCATCTGGGTTCCACTCTATGGCAATCTACGAAAACTTGTAATGAATGAAGCACATAGGTCTCGTTACTCGGTACACCCTGGTTCGGATAAGATGTACCATGATCTCAGAACTACGTATTGGTGGCCTAGCATGAAAGCTCACATAGCAACTTACGTTAGCAAATGTTTGACTGGTGCGAGAGTCAAGACTGAATATCAGAAACCATCGGGCCTACTCCAACAACCAGAGATACCACAATGGAAATGGGAGCAAATTTCCATGGATTTCGTTACTGGCCTGCCTAGGTCTCAACGTGGAAATGATACTATATGGGTGATCATGGATCGACTCACAAAGTCTGCACACTTCTTGGCTATCAAGGAAACGGATAAGTTCTCCACTCTAGCAGACGTTTATCTTAAGGAAGTGGCTTCGAGGCACGGGGTGCCCACCTCCATTATTTCCGATCGTGATGCACGTTTTACTTCTGAATTGTGGCAAGCTATGCACAAATCCTTTGGCTCATGTTTAGACATGAGCACCGCTTATCACCCGCAAACGGATGGGCAGTCTGAACGTACCATCCAAACACTTGAAGACATGCTTCGTGCATGTGTAATTGATTTCGGCAACGGCTAGGAAGAACGCCTCCCTTTGGTGGAGTTTTCGTATAACAACAGTTACCACACCAGCATTCAAGCCGCTCCGTTTGAGGCATTGTACGGACGTAAATGTCGATCACCTCTTTGCTGGGCAGAAGTTGGTGACAGCCAGATCACGGGTCCAGAACTTGTAGTAGACAAAACGGAAAGGATTGCTTAGATACGAAAACGAATGGCGGCAACTCGTGACTGTCAGAAAAGCTACGCTGATAAGCGTAGGAAACCACTCGAATTCCAGGTTGGGGATCGAGTGCTACTTAAAGTCTCACCGTGGAAAGGTATAGTTCGTTTTGGTAAACGAGACAAACTTAACCCACGATACGTTGGACCTTTCGAAATCATCGAGAAAATAGGCAAAGTGGCCTACAAACTGAACCTACCAGCAGAACTCAGTGGAGTTCACAACGTATTTCACGTGTCAAATCTGAAGAAGTGTCTGTCAGATGAGACCCTCATAGTTCCTTTTAAGGAGCTCACTATAGACGACCAGTTGTGATTCGTCGAGGAACCAGTAGAGATTACTGACCGAGATGTGAAAGTTCTCAAGCACACCAGAATACCTCTTGTTCGAGTTCGTTAGAACTCCCGTCGTGGCCCAGAGTTTACCTGGGAACGAGAAGACCGAATAAAACACAAGTATCCCCAGTTGTTCGAGAAATGTGAAACCACTACTGAGGCTGAAGCTACTGCGGAATTTCGGGATGAAATTCCAAACCAACGGGGGGGATGATGTTGTTGGGTTTTTAACATGTTTATCAAAGCTAATTTTATCCGAATAAAATTAAAACGCAGCGGAATAAGGATTTAAAACATGTTACTTTACAAGATTTAAAACTCTTTTAAATGCAAAAACCCAAAATCGGATCCATATATGACATACATGCTATCAAAATACAACCAAAGGGTGTTTTAGAATACTACCATTCCAAGAGCAAGGAGATATGAAGAAGATGATATTCTTGAATGGAAATCTTCAAAGGAGAAGATCTCAAGCTTGCATACCCCAAGCTTCCAACGAACACCTTATGTTGCTAGGATTTTTACACTTGAAAACTCACTTGAAAATCCCTCTTGACAACCTACTCTTGGCCGAAATTTTAGAGAGGTTTTTTATGAGTTCTTGCAACTTGAAAAACTTGAAAGAAAAATGGTGGATTTCTTCTAAGTCTTGCAACTCCTTTTTCTTAAAAGGATGAGAGAGAAGTTGCCACACAAAATGGCCAATCAAGCATCACCTAGACATGCAAAAATGCATGCTTTATGATTGGACCAAAAATCTTTTGTGTATTCCCATGAGGGGGCGGCCCTAGCTTTTATTTTAAAAAAAAATCAATAATTTTTCTTATAATAACAATTTAAGTCTTATATAATTTTATAACTTTTATAAAATTGTAAGATCACATGTTATAAGCCTTATACTACTTTATTATGTTATTTAACCCATTAAATAACAAAATAAAATATTCTCTCTCAAAATAAATTATCCATATAATTTATTAGTTTATCAAGTGCAATTATTTAGAAAACCGATTTCCAAATATTCTAAGTGTTAATATTTATTTGTTTGATCATATCATAAACAAATATTATAGGTGTTTGTCTAGCTTGTTATTGGGTATGACCCGACTTGGATCATAACGTACTAGCCACATCAATCTAATATGTGTCTTGGGCATACAGAGTCCAACAATCTCCCACTTGCACAAGATACATAGAAGATTGATGCAAGCAGTAAATGACGCCTAACAACGGTTTACTACCCCTAATACGTATGACGAAGTGCCAGTCAATAACATCATCCCCTTCAAGTCCCTTACTTGAAAATGATTTAGGTGAATCTATCATTTATCCTTTCGTTACAGATGTCATGTCAAATCCAGAGACACAGTGTGATCATTCTCTGTTGATTTAACTTAAGCAGGCCTTAGACATCTTACTCTCAACGAATAAGAGGAACAAATCCCTGCTTGACTACATACGTCTCTCACAATCACCTCGTACCATACCTGAGCTTAGTCTTATGTACTATCTTATTACAGACAGCGAAGAACTAAGTCAAGGCATAATATTTGGTGAATATCAAGACCCAATATGTATCTCAGGTCAGAGGATACTATGATATTCGCCTTTTCTCAAATTTACTTATGATCAATCAATGATTCCATGCAGTAACATTTGAGAGCGGGTCAGTCCAATATTTGTATCCCACAAATATCTATGAACTTTGGCAGCAACACTTTGCTCTATATTCATACCTAATGAATATCCACCAATCCAAGTTCATAATAGTCTTACATTCATATTTGTTCCCACAAGTATGATCGACTACGGACATTTAGAATAATTAATTTATTCACGGATTTAAACATGCTAAAATGGAACATAACTCAAAATACCATAAAAGAGTTAAAATAACAATTGTTCCAATATCCAAATACAAAATAGATCAAATCCAATCACTAGAATGCCGAAGTCCTAAGGCACAAGTATGACCCTCATGTTTTGGCCGTTCAAGGAGCTTCGTGAGTGGATCCGCAATGTTTTGATCGGTGTGAACTTTGCGAATACATATCTTTCCTTTTTCAACTTCATCCCTTATGTAGTTGAATCTCCGCTCAATGTGCCTAGTCTTTTGATGTGCACGAGGTTCCTTGATTTGAGCAATCGCACCCTCGTTATCACAAAAGATCTCTAGGGGGTCTTGAATGGTAGGGACTACCCCTAGGTCAGCAATGAACTTCTTTAACCACGCAGCTTCTTGTGCTGCCAATGAGGCGGCGATGTATTCTGATTCTGTAGTGGACAATGCTACAACATCCTGCTTCGAGCTCTTCCAAGAGACTGCAGCTCCATTCAAAATGAAGACATACCCAGATTGTGATCGAGAACCATCTCGATCAGTTTGGAAACTCGCATCCGTGTAACCTTTTACAACGAGTTCCTCTTCACCAGATCCATATATTAGAAACATATCCTTAGTCCTCCTAAGGTATTTCAATATGCTCTTAACAGCCATCCAATGACTGTTACCTGGATTTTGCTAGTATCTACTTGTCATGCTTAAGGCGCATGACACGTCCGGTCTTGTGCATATCATTGCATACATTATGGATCCTATAGCAGACGCATATGAGATTCCTTTCATTCTTTCTTGCTCATCCTTTGAGCTTGGACATTGAGTCACATTCAATATTGTCCCCTTTTGAATAGGTACCAAACCTTTCTTAGAGTTCTCCATCTTGAACCTTTTCAAGACCTTGTCAATGTATGCACTTTGGTTTAAACCTATCAAGCGCCTTGATCTATCCCTATAGATCTTTATTCCCAAAATATAGGCAGCTTCTCCAAGATCTTTAATGGAAAAACATCTTCCAAGCCATGCTTTTACACCTTCCATGGTTGGAATGTCATTTCCAAATAGTAGAATGTCATCGACATACAATACTAAGAAAGTGACGGTGCTCCCACTAGCTTTCTTATACACACAAGCTTCATCCCCGTTTTTGATGAACCCAAAATTCCTAATTTCTTCATCAAAATGGTGATTCCAACTTCTCGCTGCTTGTTTCAATCCATAGATTGATTTCTTTAACTTGCACACTTTGTTAGGATGTTTTGGATCGACAAAACCTTCAGGCTGAACCATATAGACATCTTCATTAAGATATCCATTGAGGAAAGCCGTTTTGACATCCATTTGCCAAATCTCATAGTCATAATATGCAGCTATGGCAAATAATATCCTAATCGACTTTAGCATTGCCACTGGCGAGAAGGTCTCATCATAATCAACCCCTTGAGTTTGAGTGAAACCTTTTGCCACAAGTCTCGCTTTATAAGTATCCAAGTTACCATGCATATCTGTTTTCTTCTTGAAAACCCACTTACTTCCAACTACTTTGGAGTTAAGAGGTGGCACAACCAATTCCCAAACTTGGTTGTCATACATGGATTGCATCTCTACGTTCATAGCCTCAAGCCATTTGTCGCAATCGGATTTCGACATTGCATCATGGTATGTGGTTGGTTGATGTGTGTAAAATGCAACATATAAATTACATCAAATAAGGCATAAAACTAACCCTTTTTTAGTACTAATGTTGGAAAAAGTGTGTTTTTGTCTTCCTTTTGAATTTACAGGGTCAAATGAGCTTAAACGAACAAAAGGAACAAAAATACAGCCAAAACCAACATAAATACAAAGAAAAGGAAGAAACGTGGCATGCCCGACCCCTCGACAACAACTCCCAAAGCAAAAACAAGAAGAAAGCTGAGCATGGGGCCGTGCCCAGCTGAGCATGGGGCTGTGCCCAGCCCGACACGGGGCGTGCCCAGCTCGACACGGGGCGTGCCCAGCTCAGCACGGGGCCGTGTCCAGAATGGTCAGCCCTGGCACAAAAGACAAACCTGTAGAAGCTTCTATCGCCCACCACGGGGCCGTGCCCAGCGGACACGGGGGCGTGGCGAAAGTACAGCAGGCGCATTAATTGTAATTGCGAATTACAATTAATGAAGAGAGAGAGTGTCAGACGGACACGGGGGCGTGCCCAGCGGACACGGGGGCGTGTGGAGCTAATAAAGACAAATTGTATTAATGAAGAAAGAGAAAAGGGTGGACACGGGGCCGTGTCCAGCGGACACGGGGCCGTGTCCAGGCTTCTGTACAGGCTATAAATAGGAGTGCTTGGCTCAAGCTCAAACCATCCCTTGGCACACCACCTCTCTCACACTTCATCTACCACCCACCACCATCACAACACCATCATCCACCACCATCATCCATTGTCCATCATAGAGTGTGTGAGTCGTCTCGGGATCCAAGATTGATCGTAAGAGTTCTTGACAATCAAGGCCATGTTTGCCTAAGTCTCTTACATCACTTGGTGAAGACAAAGTGTCTAGTATAATACTTTTTATTTCTAATCTTTTGCACTTTTTATTTGGTTTTGTATTAATGACTTTAATAACTAGTTACTTATGTTGAAGGTGATCTTTCCTTATCGTTTGTCCGTGGTGTCTTGGCATTATTTTACTGTCTATATAAAATAAAGGATTTTCACCATTCATATCTCCACGGTCTATATGGAGATATGTTGGCTACCTGGTAGGGGGTTAAGGGAACGGTTTGGTAAAGGTCTTGCCATTGTTCAGCGTTTAGAGGTCCTGCAATGGACCTGGGTCAAATTTAGTAGGACCTCCTTCAATACTTCACAGTATTGGATGGCGGGGGTCCAAACTC
Source organism: Helianthus tuberosus (assembly GCA_030545235.1). Taxonomy (NCBI): domain Eukaryota; kingdom Viridiplantae; phylum Streptophyta; class Magnoliopsida; order Asterales; family Asteraceae; genus Helianthus; species Helianthus tuberosus. Next base: position 46,390 of record JARYGA010057959.1, read on the forward strand.
TTTGATCCCCTCATAAGTTAACTACTATTAATACTATAACCCGGCTATTTAGGACTGTATCCCTGCTGACTCAGACTACTTAGCCGAGGGTAACGTCACCGCCAAAAGCGGGGCCTACCACAATACTGCATTAATAACTTAATTCATTATCTTCCAATAATCCACCCTTTTAGGATTGTATCCCTGCTGACTCAAACTACTGGGGTGAGGGTAACGTCACCTTCAAAAGAGGGGCCTACTACAATAACTAAGATAATCTCTTAATTATGTGCAAAAGTGCGGAAATAATCAAAGGTTATACTAGATACGAGTCGGAACCAAGTGATTCATCTTGTCTATCTGTTTTTCTTTTATTTTTATTTTCAGCATTTTAGTTAGTTTTTAATTTTCTTAGTTTAAAACATTTTTCTAAACTTTTATTTTGATTAGACGTTGAGGATAAACCGGTACTAAAAGCTCTTGTGTCCTTGGACGACCTCGGTATCTTACCAACGCTATACTACACTCAACGATGGGTGCACTTGCCCATATGTGTGTTTAGTGTTAGTGAAATATCGTGTTTTATAAATTTAAAACTTGGCTAAAATAAGTGTTAAAAAGGGCTTAAAATAT
>JARYGA010057960.1:0-88451 GCA_030545235.1 Helianthus tuberosus
AAAACATGTATATTACATGTGTTATTTTTTTCAAAAAAAAAATGTCGGGAGGTTGGGTAAAAATGGGGGGAGATTCGGGTTTCCAGAGTTTTCTAAAAAAAATGAGGGTTTTCTGTCTAGCATTGCCCTATATATATATAGGGGATGGTTCAAATGAAAACCACTTTTATTGTGAAAACTCGAAAACTAACTAAAAAAGGCCTAAAAAAGGCACAAAATTTTTTATTTTTTTTTTCAATTTTTTTTTATAAAAATCGCTGGTTTTTATATATAAAAAAAACTTTTTTTTCAAAAAAAAAAAAAAATTTGTAGTACACATGTGTAATAATACACATGTGTAGTACACATACACATATGTAGTATTACACAAGTGCACTACACAAAAAACTTTTTTTTTTTTTGAAAATTTTTTTTAATATAGAAAAAGCTGCGAAAATTGGGTTGCAAAAAAAAAAAAAAATTTGGTATGTTTTTTTGGTTTTTTTTAATTAGTTTTCGAGTTTTCACAATAACTAGTGGTTTTCATTTGAACCTTCCCCTATATATATATATATATATATATATATATATATATAGGGCAAGGCTATATAGAAAACCCTATCTATATAAAAAACCCTAGAAAACCCAACCTCCCGACATTTTTTTTTTGAAAAAAATAACACATGTAATATACATGTTTTTAAGAGTTTTGGGCCAAGAAAATCAAAAAAGCGCCGAAGGGATAATTTAAAAAAAAAATTCAGCAATTTCTGTCTTTTGTGCCTAACACATGTTAGGCGACCGGACATTGCTGAAATTTGTTTATATTTTTTTTAAAAATCACTTCGGCGCTTTTTTGATTTTTTTTGGCCCAAAACACTCTAAAACATGTATATTACATGTGTTATTTTTTTCAAAAAAAAAATGTCGGGAAGTTGGGTAAAAATGGGGGGAGATTTGGGTTTTCAGAGTTTTCTACCAAAATGAGGGTTTTCTATCTAGCCTTCCCTTATATATATATATATATATATATATATATATATATATATATATATAGGGAGGAGCTCATGCGAGAACCACCTTTATTGTGAGAACCGCGAGAACCAATGTGAACTCATATATATATAAATACACCAATATAATCAAAAATAATAACTTTCCGAGAAAATCTCAAAGTTATATGAAAATTCTAAGTATCGGAGAAACTTAGGTATTTTTGTGAGTTTTTTATTATTAAATCGTTCTTATTTAATTTAGGACAAATAAACAATTTGAGGGATTGTGTTAACATATAAAAACGCACCCAAAGGTGAGTACATAGTTCCCTTATTTTACGTTTTTCAAATGTTTTGGGGTGAAGCATATGTGCATAACTTTACTTTCCGTTTTCATGACTTTATACATATTTTGTTACATTGTACACATAATCCAAATTTTCAAGACATTTTTATGGTATATTGACTTAGTATACCCTACATTTGGTTTCAAAGACATTTTATTGGCATATTGACTTAGTATGTTTATTACATGGTTTTACAAAGACATTTTCATGACATGCTTACATTGAAAAGGACATTTGGTATGTTTAACGGGTTAGTAGTACATTCATTAACATTGATCACGCCGCTCGGTAGTATGTAATAGCGCTATAGGACTTGACAAATCCCGTTCCCGCTTTCTAGGAATTTCGGAAGGGGAATGACAGAATCCGAATACATTTTTGATAAACCTTGATCCTGATAAGGGTTTGTCCGACAGTCTCAAGGCTTGAGTGTATGCGATAGACAAACCGTATAAATGTTCATATCGATAAAAGCAATGGTTTTCAAAACATAACTTTTTGATTTAAACTTTTGTTTATTCAAAAACTTTGTTTTGTACATGACATTTGATTACATAAGACATTTGTTTATACATGACATTATGCATTTGGCTTGAGTAAATGCTATTTATTCGACATACAAGACATGGTTTATACTGGACATTTGACATTGGACATTGGTTACACATGACATGACATTTAAACAAGACATTATTTCATGGTTATTAATAAGTGATTTAAATAACGAGACGTGTGTAATATGATAAAAGCATGGTGGATACGCCGCTGGTACTTCCTATATATAAGTGCTTTTATTATGTTATATCGTGGCGTTATCTAAGCCACTTCAACAAGGACAAGACATGACATATTTTATACACATTATTTTCATTTGGTTATTTACTTAACCATATATTCTTTTATATCATTTGAATTACATATTATTTTATAAAAGAAAATATTTTATAAGGTTCATGACTACTTTTCACTAAACACTTCTTTTAACCTTCAAAGTCATGAATCTTCAACACTAAACCTATGTTACTCACAGGCATTTTTATGCTGACGTATTTACTTTCACATATGTTTCAGGAGCGAATGTTTGATGTGAGCGAGCTTCACTTAGGGCGACTTGGGCCTTAGCAATTTGAAAATCAAGAAAGTTATCGTCTTTTATGTTGTATGTTTCGTTCGAACTAAGACAATGTAATAATTTAAACTTGTAAAACTTAACTTTACTTATCATGTGTTTTGAAAGAATATTTCTGCCACACGACTCCCCGATGTTTCCGCCGCGTTTTGTTGTTTTACGCGGTCGGGGTGTGACAGAAGAGTTGGTATCAGAGCTCATGGTTATAGGGAATTAGGTTATTAGTAAAATTTTGACCTAGACTATAACACAAGTTACCTAGTGTTTAGATCTTAAAACAATACTATCACCTATACTTAGGTGATTACCAAAACAAGTACACAAATCTCAATTCCATTTAAAAATCAATCATCTATCCTTTAATGATTTATTTTTAGGCTTTACGCCTTTAAAGCTTTCAAATCTCGTCAATGTTTGGGTCTTAATAATGTGAACACGTGCAATCTGGAAGGGTGGATTCCTGTACCCTGAGTTTTCTGTCTAAGGCTAGAGTGTTCGTACAAATCCACATAATCGGACCAGTCATTCTTACCTGGGAACTCTTGGGGTGAGTGTCCACTTATAGGCTAATGCATGTCTTCATTATGCATTGTGTAGACCTATTTACTTTGATTAGTCACTGTGTGTCGTTTGTTTGTTTTAAGTGATGGATAAATGACCACCTTCCTTTGTGTTGTCGATGTTTTCAATACTCCATTTGATTGTCTTATGTCAATCTCACACATTTCCTTGTGTTCCTTTTCTTTTAGATGCCTCCTCGACGTGATCAAACTCAAGACGCCGCAATGGCAGCCTTGATCGCTCAGCAAATTGCTGCTGTACTCCCGAACCTAGTAACTCAGTTAAACCAAGCAAACAACAATAACAATAAACCTGTTCCGTGCAACTTTAAGACTTTCAATTCGGCTAAACCTCTTCAGTGTTCTGGGTCAGAAGGGGCAACTGGGCTCCTACAGTGGTTCAAAACCCTGCCCAACAGCCAGCAAATCCTGCACGACCTCCTTTTTTGCCTGGGTCTTGCTACAATTGTGGAGATCTGACTCACTACAGGAACCAGTGCCCGAAGTTGGCTAATGCGAACCCGGCTCGTGGACGAGTATACAACATCAATGCCAATGAAGCGCGTGCCGACAATGAGGTGGTCAACGGTACGTTCTATGTTAACAACCAACTTGCTTCTATTCTTTTTTATTCGGGTGCCGACAAGAGTTTTGTATCCCTAGCTTTTGAACCTTCGCTTGCAAAGCCTCGAAAACAAAACTAGGAAAACCCTTGACATTAGAGTTAGCCAGTGGTGAATCCTTTGTACTTGATTCCGTCATTCGAAATTGCCAGTTGAACCTCAACGATCATCTTTTTCCCATTGATATCACGCCAATGCAACTTGGGAGTTTCGACGTTATAGTAGGGATGGATTGGTTGACCAAATACCGTGCAGAAGTGGTTTGTTTTGATAAGATTGTTCGTGTACCTCTTTCGTCTGGCGAAGTCTTAGAAGTTCGTGGAGAAAAACCCGCTAGTAGCCTTAAACTAATGTCTAGCACCCAAGCTCATAGATATCTACGAAAGAATTATGTGGCTTTCTTGGCACGTGTCGTAGAGGAGAAAGACAAGGGTAAAACTGTTCAAGACATCCCTGTCGTTCGGGATTATCCTGAGGTTTTTCCTGAAGACTTACCTGGTTTACCCCCAGCACGTCAAATCGAGTTTCGTATTGACCTTGTACCTGGTGCTAACCCGATTGCTAAATTTCCATACCGTCTTGCACTGTTTGAGATGCAAGAGTTGTCAAAACAGTTGCAGGAGTTATCAGACAAAGGATTTATTCGTCCAAGCTTTTCCTCTTGGGGCGCGCCTGTTCTTTTTGTAAAGAAGAAGGATAGATCTTTCAGAATGTGTAGCGATTACCGTGAGCTTAACAAACTCACCATCAAAAATCGATATCCCCTACCTCGCATTGATGATCTCTTTGATCAACTTCAGGGTGCTACCTGTTTTTCGAAGATCGATCTGCGTTCCGGGTATCATCAGCTTCGTGTACTCGAAGAAGATATTCCAAAGACTGCTTTCCGCACACGATACGGCCACTATGAGTTTACTGTTATGCCTTTCGGTTTAACGAATGCTCCTGCCGTCTACATAGACTTAATGAATAGGGTTTGTAAGCCTTATTTAGATAAGTTCATCATCGTTTTCATTGATGACATCTTGATTTATTCCAAGACACGAGCTGACCACGAACAACATCTCGGTCTAACAATGGAACTCCTAAAGAAGGAACAACTTTTCGCTAAATTCTCCAAGTGTTAATTTTGGCTTAGGGAAGTTCAATTTTTGGGACATATTGTTAACAAACAAGGTATACATGTAGATCCCGCCAAAATCAGTGCGATTAAGGATTGGAATACACCGACTACTCCTACCGAGGTTCGTTCATTTCTGGGTCTCGCGGGTTATTACCGCCGCTTTATTGCAAACTTCTCCAAGATTGCGGTTCCTCTCACAGCCTTAACTCAAAAGAATAAACCTTTTGAGTGGGGACCCAAACAAGAAGAAGCATTTCAGACCTTGAAACATAAACTCTGCGACGCTCCTGTGTTGTCTTTACCTGAGGGAAACGACGACTTTGTCATATATTGTGACGCATCGAATCTAGGTCTTGGTTGTGTTCTCATTCAAAGGAACAAAGTCATAGCCTACGCGTCAAGACAATTGAAAATCCATGAGAAAAACTACACGACTCATGATCTTAAGTTAGGTGCTGTGGTTTTTGCTCTCAAAATTTGGAGACACTACCTATACGGAACTAAATGTGTGGTTTTCATTGACCACAAAAGTCTACAACACATCTTCGATCAGAAAGAACTAAACATGAGGCAACGGTGTTGGGTAGAACTTCTAAACGACTACGACTGCGAGATTCGCTACCATCCTGGGAAGGCGAATGTCGTAGCCGATGCACTAAGTCGTAAGGAACGAGTCAAGCTTCATTGTGTTCAAGTTTGATCTGATATTCAAACCCGCATTTCTCAAGGTCAACGTACTTGTGTTTCACAGAACTTGATGGGTAAGGAATTACCGTATCATCTTACGCCTCATCTTGAACTGAAGGACGATGGGTTGTATTATTTCATGGACCGTTTGTGGGTTCCAATTCAAGACAATCTCCGCACCTTGCTTATGGATGAAGCTCATAAGTCTCGTTATTCTATCCATCCTGGTGCAGACAAAATGTATAAGGATCTTCGAACCCAGTTTTGGTGGCCGAGAATGAAGAAAGACATTGCCTTATATGTATCAAAATGCCTTACTTGTCTGAAGGTTAAGGCAGAACATTAACATCCCTCTGGATTATTGGAACAACCAGAGATACCGGTTTGGAAATGGGAAAACATTGCCATGGATCTCATTACCAAACTACCTCGCACTTGTAAGGGTCATGATGCCATTTGGGTAGTAGTTGATAGTTTGACAAAATCAGCGCACTTCTTCCCAGTCAGTGCAAGATTACATGAAGACTGCAAGATGACTGAAGACAAAGTTATTTGATGAAGCTATTGTCAAGGGGGAGTTTGTTGGTGCATATTTGTGACAACAACTTATATTTGGTCTTTGGATATCTTTAATTAGTTAAACGATAAACAGTTAGCGGGTTTAGCTTTGTAATAGTTAGTAGAAACGTTTGCGCTAACCAAACCCACACAATTGGGTGTATGGGGGCGAATTGGGCTTAGGCAAATTCGCAGCCCATGAGGTTTTATCCTAGCCCAAGTAGCAACCTTGTGTTATATAAACAAGGCTTTGCTTTAGGGTTTAGGTTAATTAGCCAAAACAGAGTTTGTGAGGAATTTCGTGAGAGATACAGGTCTTGTACGCAATTTAGGTTGTTAGGGTTTTGATTGATTGTAATTCGTGAGATTGATAATCAATAGAAACCCAGTTTGATTGTGAATTTCTTGTCTACTCGTTTCTGTGATATTCTGATCAAGAGGATTCCGCACTCTTGATTGGATTGACAATTCTGTGAAGATCCATACGAATCAAGGGGACCTACAATTGGTATCAGAGCGTTAGGCTCTTGAAGGCTCGGTTCAGAATTGTTGGCTGCAGAAACAGAAATAATTTTCGAAATCCTTGAAACCTGAAAAATTAGGGTTTCGAAATTTTTTGTGTGTTTTATATTAATTTTCGAAATTTTTTGGCTGTTTTGATCTTCTGCTTTGTTTGGTTGCTGTTTTGCAGGTTTCAGGGTTTCCAGGACAGTTTTTGGTTGATTATTTTGAAGAATTTTGGCTGAAAGACTTGAAGATTCGAAGACTGTTCTTCGTGGTTTTCCATCTGTTCTTCATATTTTTCGAAAATTTTGAGCTGATTAGGTTGTCTGATTTTGCAGATTTGTGTTGGAGAATCTTCAGAATTTCGAACAGAGTAAGTTTCCTAATTTACTGGACCAGCGAATTTGTGTATCAGCGAATTTAACAATTTCACAGACTGGACTAGCATAATTAACTGATCAGCGAATTTGGGACTTAATATCTCGGTGACCGGCGAAGTTAAATCCAAAGGCGACTTTGGTAACCGTATAATTTTCCACAGCGAAATTATCACGGTTTCAGCGACTTTACCAGTCGTCGTAATAGCGAACTGGTTACCCGGCGAAATTAACAGACGAAATTAACAGCGAATTTGTTCAGCGAACTAGACCTGCGAAATTCACCCATCATAATTAGACCAGCGAAATTAACAGCATAATTAACAAACCAGCGAAATTAACAGCATAATTAAAGTGGTGGAATTTTTGTTGGCAAGCGTCAAGAATATTTGACTGTTTCGCAAATAGAAATTGATCAGTAGCTCGTTTGACAGAACCGTCTGCACCGTCGAATTCCTCGCATTTTTAGGACAAAAAAAAAGACTGGAAAATCACGAATTCGGTTTTCGACATTAGATATCATTGGATTCGTCTTTTCGAGACGATTCTAACGGTGTAATTTGGTAACCATTCTTTTCGGAGATATTTTGTACGGTTTTACCAGTCTGTTGCGTTAAATGTCGAACATGAGGAATTTGAATGCAACTAAGATGATGAAGGTGGAGAATTATCTTACATGGAAGGACAGCTTCCAATCCTTCATTAAAGATCAGGACGCACGCATGTGGATATGTATTGAAGATGGGTACACAAACCCAACATACGACTTTAAGGGTAGACCACGTAGAACAGACTATGTGAACATGGAAGAGTCTGATAAAAAGATGTATGATGTTGAAAAGAGAGCCTTAGCTGCTATAAAGATGTCCTTACCTGATAGCATCAAACATACCTTTAAGAAGTACACTAATTCAAAGGATATGTGGGATGCATTAGAAAAGAGGTATCAAGGAAATGAAGATATCAAAAAGAATAAAGCTTTGATCTCTACAGCACGTGAAGGTTCATATGATGGGAGTGTTCATCTGGAAGATAATGAGAATGCCTCTCAGGAATTCATGGCAGAGATAGTGCCAGTTGATGAGGCTGAAACTACTGTGAATGATGCTAAAGCTAAAGTGAAGAATGCTGAAGCAAAAGTGGATGCTGAAGTAGCGAAAGAGAGTGAAGCTGAACAGGTTATTGCTGATCAAACCACAGAAGTTCATGAGGAAGAGGTAAAATCTAATTATGTGTGTTTAAGATGTCATGACTTACAGGGTGAGATTGACAAGTTGTCAACACAAAACCAAAGTCTGGTAAGCGAGATGTCGAACATAAAAGAGTCAAACTTTTTTGCTAAAAGAAATGAATCTTTATACTTGAAGAAGATAAAAGGTTATGAAGCTGAAATTGAAGCTTTAACCTGCAAACTAAACGAAAAACTTCAAATCATAAACTTAGCTCATGACAATGGCTGAGAAAACAAAAGAGATTTATGAAAAATGCAAAGAGTTGTCAGATGCACAACTCAAAATTATTGAACTTGAAAAGAAATTAGGTCAATTCAGGGACTCTACTTTTGTTATGAAACACATGATGGGTGGGTTAAAGAAGAGTAATGACAAGACCAGTGTGGGCTTCCAGGGCTTTAATGAAGTTCCACCTCCTTTTAGTCATGATTATTCATTCCTTCCTGATGAAGATGACCTAATAGACTTTATGTCAACTGCACCAAGTAGTTTCGCATCAAGTCAAAGTGATGGATCTGAGAGTGATGATGCTAAGAAGAACAATAACAGGGAACCTTTGAAAAGGAAAAATTCACCGCCTAAGAGTAAAAATCAAGCTTTTGTTAAAAAGATTAATTTTATAATATACTCTACTAAACCGGTGTCCTAAAAGACTATTTAATACGATGGATGATTTTTTGGGGTCCTATTATCATATAATTTAATAGGACATTTAAAATGTAGATCCTAATAAAGTACATTATAAGACATTTAATTATTAGTGTCCCATTATGTGGTACTGTATTAGGACACTTGATCATCTGGGGTCCTATTATAACATAACTTAATAGGACACGTTGTAGTTAAGTCATAAATGTTTAGTGTTATAGGACCCTTTCTAGTCGAAGTCATATTAGAACTTAACTTAATAGGACACTTGAGACTTGGGTCTTATAACTTTAAACTTTGGGTAGATTACTTTTTGAGTCCTTATGTTTTAGTGGTTTTAACCACTTGAGTCAAAAATCAAAATGTTTAACGCCCTGAGTCCCTATAGCCACTTTTCTTAACCATTTGAGTCCAAATTTCTAACACTGTTAGAATTTTTTGGTTAAATATTTTTAAATGACCAAAATACCCTCCACATCATCCCAATAAAAATTCCATCATCTCCTGTATCCTTTTAATCATCCCCATTCTCTAGACATCTATCACCACCACCCCCACCACTGCACTACCATCATCCCCACCATCGTACCATTATCTCCACCACACCACCACCATCCCCACCACACCACCATCTTCCTCACCACTGCCACCATCCCCACCACTATCACCACCACCGTAGACAGCACCTTGCAAGGGTCCCACACCGTGATTGAAGGCGACAGCGAAAGAAGACCCTGAATTGGCTTTCAATTTGGTGAAAAGAATGAAGGGGGGTGTGGGATTTCGTGATGTTGTTACGGGTTAGATTTGATTCAGGAAGGACGGATAAAGTGTACCAGATGTTGCAGAGGTTACAGGCGAGTGTGCGACAGGTTGGTGAGGATACCACGGGGTTGATAGAGGATTGGTTTAGGTCGGATTGTGCAGCGGGTGTCAGGGTGGCTTGCCAGAGGGAGACACAGGCTGATTTTTTTGCACACTACTAGAAAATAAGGCTAATACAACTTTTTAGATGCAACCCTTTTCAATTGTGTTGCATTTGACTCTAATGCAACTCCACTTGACATAAAGGTTGCAATAAATTATCTAATGCACCTTTTTTTTATAAAAAGTTACAAATTTTACTAAAAGTTGCAAATTTTATTAAAATTCGCAACTTTTATTAGATAAATTACATTGTAAAAACTTAAACGCAACTCTTATTTTAAAAGGTTGCGTAATTCAATGGAAATGACAAAAATTTATTGTAAGATTTGACTTGTAAATAAAAAAAACTTTCATGATATTTTAGTGATATTTTTATATTTAAATAATTAACTCTTATTTTAAAAGGTTGCGTAATTCAATGGAAATGACAAAAAATTATTGTAGGTTTTAATTTGTAAATAATAAAAAAAAACTTTTATGATTTTTTAGTGATATTTTATATTTATATAATATATTTATAATAAATTAATTGGTAAGATTAATGTAGAAATACCTAAAATTTATATAAATTTGCACAAATGATGACCTAGAATGAACTTTTATACAAAAACCAATCACCATGTTGCTAACTTTCTTTGGTTCAATTACAACAGCGTTTGTGATTGTTTTTCTATAACCACTACTAGAAAATGAGGTTAATACAACCTCTTAGACACGACGTCTGATTACAAATTCCTTTTGCGCTTAATTTGCAATGAAAAAAATGATGATAGATTACAATGCGATAGATATCATTTTTATGTAGATTGACAAAATAAATAATTTTACAACAAATTGATATATTTGTTTAAGGTTCTTTACACCAAATCAATCCTCACGAAAAGCATATTCACAAAATCTTAGCAATATGCATACTACCGTTCTAGTGCTTCTGTTGCCTATTCATTTGAGTTGCTTGTTTCACTTTGGACCACTACACCCAAATGTTATGTGAGGTTATGTGGTGTTATAAGACGTGACCACTACAAGATAATTTACTGTGAAAAAAGGAATTGATTAGAAGTCTTAACTCCCATTTTTACACCATTTTCAGAGTAAACCGATATGAATTCAGCCAGTTAGCTATCAGCGTACCACTTGAACTTCCTAAATATGAGTAAAAACCAATCTTTGATCATGGAGTTCGATGTAAACGGTTTCTTTGTGACATTTCTTTAAACAGTTTGTGTGCATCTTCCAAGTTAGCATAAACTTGCCAATCTGGTTCATTTTGTAAAAAAGACCCATAAGCTCATTGCTTTCCATCACTACAGAATTAGTATAACTTTGCTTTACGGTTCGAATTATAAAATCAAATTAACTCAGTAAACCATAACACTACTAAATATTGGATCGACAATGAAATAATATTCTTGAGCATTTGTAAATAGCCATTAAACATGAATTGGATAAACTATCAGACCTGATTTACAGCTAACCTACAAATTAATAAAAAATAATCTTGAGTGAGTTGGAATGAAAGCCTTACAATCAATCCTTACATTAATAGCCTTTGTACACACTTCCATCCACGGCAGACGTATTTAGGTATGAATGTGATGAGTGAGGAATCGGAAAATTTTTTTCCATGCTTGAGGGGGCGAACCTGATGATTGGGCGGATGCGAAATGGGAGGCCTCTGTACGTAATTGAAAGGAAGCAGGAGAAAGGAAGGAGCTTGAAGTTCGCTGTTTTGGGGAGGGGGCGGGAATAAGAATTTTTTTGGGAGGGAAACCTTAAAAGTAAAGGAGGGAGAATTTTCAACTTTCATTCAACTTAAATACACCAATGTTTATATTAAAATATTTTCTAGATATTATACAAGTAGACCTATTTAACTAAAGGAAAAATTACAAGTTTTGTCCTTTATCTTTATAGTACTTTACAGGCATTGTCCTTTTTTTTTAAATGTTGACAGACGGTGTCCTTTAGTAGGTATTTTGTTACACGTCTTGTCCTTTAGCCCTAACCCAGTTAGGTTCTTTTGTTAAGTCTGGTCAAACAGGGGTAGTTTAGTCTTTCTACCTATTTATTTATAAATCTTTTTATTAAAATAAAACAAAAAAAATTTAAAAAACTAATATCTATTTAAAAAATTAAAATCTCTCTCTCTCTCTCTCTCTACAAACACACAGAGTTCTCTCTATTTCTCTCTCTCTCAGCCTTTATCTACCACCACCATCTCCCACCTCCCACCACCACAACCATCCGCCATCCTTCTCAACCATCATCCACCACCACCTCCCACCACAACCATCTGCTGTCGCCCACACTTCTACCACCAATATCATCTTCCACCTCCCACCACCACCACAACAACCATCCGCCGTCGCCCACACATCTCCCACCTCCCATCACAACCACAACCATCTGTCGCTGCCCACACATCTCCCACCTTCCACCACAACTATCCGCCGCCGCCCACACATCAACCACCATCATCATCTCCCACCTCCGAACACCACCACAACCACACCATCTGTCGCCGCCGCACCCACCCCAACCCTAACCAAACACCTAGCTACTGTCAACGGACCTCGACGGAACAAAAGTGAATTTGTATGCGGTTTCACCCTCATCAAAATTATCAGAGTTCACCCTCATCAAAATTAACATCATCAACCGGTGCAAGATTCAAATTCGAGTGTGTAGAGATTACCTTGTTTGGATCTGTATGCGGTTTCGATTGTGCAGGGGAATGAAAGGGTTGACTTGAAGGTATGGTGTGTGATTTTGAACATTTTTTATGATGGTGGTCTAGGTGAGTAGGAGATTCGATTCCACAGCAGATCGAGCTCACAGCTCTGATATGGTGTGGATTTGAACATTTGGTCAAACAGCGGATTCGATTTCTTTCTGTATTGTTGTATATGTATCAAGTTTAGGGTTTGTGGGGGTTATAAAGGGGGGAAATGAAGTGGTGGGGTGGAAAAGACATAATTACCCTCATGTGCTTATCATGTGCCACAAATTAACTGAGTTTTTAACCAGGTTGGGTGGAAAGGACAAAACTTGTAACAAAATACCTACTAAATGACACCGCCTGTCAACATTTGAAAAAAAGGACACTGCCTGTAAAGTACTATAAAGATAAAGGACAAAACTAGTAATTTTTCCTTAACTAAATGGATTAATAGGTCGACCGGTTTAACTAAACGAGCTAGTAAGTAGATCTATTTAGTTAAACAAGTTTGTCTATCTAGTTAAACTGGTCGACCTGGTAACCAGTTTAGGAAACACGTTACCTACTAATCCGTTTGGTTAAACCAGTCGACCCACTAACTTGTTTAGTTAACCAGGTCTGCCTACCCATTAACCCGTTTAATTAAACCGGTCGACCCGCTAACCTATTTAGTTAAACAAAAAATTACTTACTAACCCGGTTATAACCCGTTTAGTTAGAAAGGCCGACCTGCTAACTCGTTTAGATAAAAGGTTTGCCTACTAACTCGTTGAGTTAAATCGGTCGACCTATTAATCCATTTAGTTAAATAGGTCTACTTACTAGCCCATTTAGTTATACCTGTTGACCCGCTAACCTGTTTAGTTAAGCCCATCGACCCCCTAACTCGTTTGCTTAACAGGTCAACCTACTAACCTATTTAACACATGTTATTACAACTCACCAAGTCAACTATAATATATTTACCACTTGATTATCACCCGCCAACCTGCTTGATATGTCTATATAAATGGCTAAACGAGTGGTGTTTGAGTTACACAATTTTAAGTATGCGGATAAGGGTTGATGTTGTTTACATGAAAAAAATTGAGTTGTGTACATGGTTAAAATTCAACCTGTCAACCCATTAACCTGTCAATCAACTAACCAGACATGATAGACAACCCTAAATGAGCATAAAAACATCAATGACCCATCCTAACCTAAGGGTGGAAGGGGCACCATGCGGTGACCCCTTCGGTGAGCCTATTTCCCGATCGGCAAGGTGCCGCTAGTACTAAATCGGTGAACATTAAAGGGTTGTTACGGTGAGTAGTCATCGATGAGAGAGGGGGTTAATGTGGGCCCCACTCTATTTCAACCAACCACACATTTATTTATTTTTCTATTTTTTTTAAATTGTTTAGGTAAATCACCCCTTGTTATTGAGTGAAAAATGAGAAGTGAAGAAGAGTGTTGACATGGCATGAGATTATTCTCTATGAAAAAAGTTTACCACTCTCCATTTGGGGAGCACTCATTCCACCCTTAAAGACGATAATTTTGCTTTTAAATAAATATATGTTACCCAGGCTCTATCCTGAGCCCACTATGTGTTACGCCAGAGATTCTGCTCTTGTGGCGACACAACGACTTTCAAGTGGCAGCCGGCGGTATGGTTTACTGGGGGAACGCCCAAGTCAAATTCTGAAGCCAGTGTTGACCCGATTAAGACAATATAGTCTGGCCGGAGTGGGACAACATGACTCTCCAATTTGGGGAGTGCGGTAGCTTAATATAAGAAAGTCGCCGTTCCAAAAAAAATTAACTGATTTTCAAATATAATATTATATATTAATTATTTTGATTTTGATTTCCCTCATAATATAATAAAATTTGAATTAATGCAACGAGGGGTAGGGGTGAGCAAAAGGAAAAACCTGACCCTACCCGACCATTACCCGACCCAACCCGAGAACCGATCAAACATTAAATACATAACGGATTCACTACCCTAAATATAGGGTCGGTTCCGGTCCATAGGTCCAAGTTGGGTTTCACCATGAAAAGAACCGAGACCCGACCCGACCCGACCCTATTTTATATGAAAAATTGGAACCGACCTAAATACCTAGGTACTTCGGTTCGGGTCGGGTTGAGTATATTTTCGGTTCGGTTCTCGGTTATTTTCGGTCCGGACCTAAACTTGCTCACCCCTAACGAGGGGTAACAAGCAGGGTAAGATATATAGATTAAATATTGAGTAAATTACAAGTTTTGTCTTTTATGTTTACACCAAATTACGCTCTTATTTTTTTCAAAGTTGTAAACATAAAGGACAAAACTTGTAATTTACTCTTAAATATTACTTCCTCGGTCCCATTAAATGTGTCTTATTTTGAATTTTCAAAGTCTTTATTTATAAACTTTGACTTTAATTATATATTTTTTGTGTTATATAAAACTTGATGAAAATTAACCCGATAAAAACACTTGTAAAACACACTCCAATTATATAACTTTCATCAAGTATTATCTAACACAAACAAAATTATTTAAGGTCAAAGTTTATAAATAAAGACTTTAAAAATTCAAAATAGGACACTTTTAATGGGACGGATGGAGTATTAATGTATTTGAAATTTCAATAAGAATTGTCGCGGTTCATACCTCTTCAACCCTAATTAGCCTCTTTGATCAATTGCTTCACCCATGAACGGCGTAGAAAGGGCATTGACCATCGAACAACTGCTAGCCGTTTGGTCCTACCGGACTTTTTCAATACATAATGTTCTGTTTGATTCACGTGACCAGGTATCAATTGAACCTCCTCCTTCAATTCGTTCGGTTTGATTCGCGTAACATTTTCCACTTCCACAATGATGTGGAAGTTAGGAGAATAAAAGCCACAACGAGATAACAGGGAGCGAGTTCTATAACTTTGAATTGTTTAACTAGTTTATGAATTATGATACTCCCACAATAAAAAGTATAACTCATTTTATTGAAATCTATCGCCATTGTTAATGTTTGTTAACTTATGTTTATGAATTGGATAAGTTACCAGTTAACTTATGCAATATCTTTATTATTATAGCACACCAATTTTATAAATTTAGTGTATCTACATAACTGTTCATCTTGCTGGGAAGTTAATCAATAACTTTTAAGACGCCCCCTGGATTGACTTGGGTTAATTTGAGCCAAATCTTTTGATGAATTCAAGTTGTAAATCTGAACTTGTGGAATTGAGTCAGAGTGATAGAAGCTTTTGATGATTTATTTGTATGAGGTTTTGTTTATATTCCAATAATTGTTACATTTGGTGTCAAATTGAAAAGTGAGCTAGGCGCTCAGGCGCAGCGAAGCGCACCTAAAGCGCCTGGTGGAGGGCTAGGCGCAGATCTGTGTCTTTTTTTCAAAAAATGCACTCATGCGCTCGCCTAGAGCTAGGCGTAGGCGCAACAATCCACCGTAAAACAAAAAAAAACCAGCCTGAAATGGAACAATATAGAAGGTAGATGGAGAGGAACCTTGTTTAGCAACTTCTTGAAGGGGAGAGAAGAACCTGATTTACACTCTAGATCATGGTCGACACCAGCGACGTGGTGGACTGGTGTCGGCTGCCCTTTTTTGACAGAAAAGCTAATTTAATAAGACAGACGGACTGCATTTTGTTGATTGTAGACTGAGCTGGGCCAATCTTTAGTTTAAATAACTTAACTATTTCATAAAATAGACGGATGGCCCAATTAAATATCTTTAAATTGTTTTAGTTTGTTACAAATACTGATATATTTAGAAGTATTAATTATTATTGATATTATTATATATATTTTCAAAAGATATTATGATTTTTTTTTCTAGTACATTTGTTTAAATAGTATTATATATATATTTTTTTATTTTTTTTTATTATGGCACCTTACTTAAAAAAGCTCTCGCTTTTTTTGCGCCTTGCGCCTAGGCTCTAGGCGAGGCCCTTGCGCCTTGCGACTTTGACAGCATAGGTACCAGGGGCTCTTTTCGCTGGCTGTTTCTACTTTCAAAGGATTATTGGATGCCCAATATACTTACATTATTACATACATATATACATGTATATATGTATGGATGTATGTATGCATGTATGCATGCATGTATGTATAGCTTCGTTACTTGTTATATAACATTTAGAACTTTGATGATTTGTTGCGGCATAATGCCAAAAATAAATGAGGTAGGGTTCATTTATTGTTGTGGTATATTTTTTTTCCTAATAATTGTTTGTCATAATTAAGCAATCTGATTGTTACCTTTGGATGGGCCAACTCATATCAGAGATGGAAGGGTCGAGGGGTGGTTTCAGTGTTCAACCTCTTGCATCACAACATTTCCCCAATGTAACCAATGAACATCAACGTTTACGGGTATTTTTCTATATAAATCTTTAGTGTTCCACCTATTACAAACCAATTTTCCTTAGTTTTTCTATAAAAATATTAGCCTACTAGTGTAAAACTTTATTAATTTTTTGTGTAAAATGATTTTTTGCATGACTAGAGTTTAATAAATATTTGTTGAAAACTAAAATCAGGGTCGGAGATGAAGTTTTCCTCAAAAGCATTCTAAACTCTACCGAGACTGTAGCAAGGGAAGGGTCCAGAGCTTGGACCCAAATGATCTAGTTGGTGGTACAGAGATTGGACCAGAATGGTGTGAGGTAAACATTCAAGTACCAATAAAAAAAAAGATGAAAACTTGGTAAGACCATATGGTTTATTTTCTACAATTCAAGATTGTATTGGTGCATCCATCGCATGGCCCTATCCATTCATCTAGGTATGTATTTGTTAAACATGTGATACAAATAATTTTAATATCATAGAACTTAATGCTTATACATGGATGGTTTATTTGTAGGTAGTCCATGAGGATTGAGGACGCATGATGACTCAAGATTTTATGCTTCTTATTTCTTTAATTGCTTTTTATTTCTTTGTTAAATGTTAAGACTTTATGTTAGATAATGTTATAACTTATTTATGGTTAGTGTTTTTGTTATGAACATGCTTATTTGAAATATAATGAAGTTTTATTTCTTTCATTAGTTGATGTTATACAATAATTATTAGGATGTTATATGTTGATAGTCTGTTTATAAAATTGGTTTTATTATCTTATTTGGGATATTAGGACCATTTTCTTGATATTAAAATAGCTATAATGTTACATCATAAGGGTCCTATAAATTAATTTTTAAGGACGCTTGTATGTGTATCAAAAGATTAAAAGTATGTAATCACAAATTAGAACATTGTAAAAGTGTCCTAACATGTTCTTTTTAGGACGCTATTTAAGTTGTCTATAGACATATTATGCGACCATAAAATTCGTTTCATAATCTTATTTGGTATATTAGGACCCTTTTCTTGGTACTAAATTAGCTATAATGTTACATCATAAGGGTCCTATCAATTAATTTCATAGGACACTTGTAAGTGTATCAAAAGATTAAAAGTATGTAAGCACATGTTAGAACATCGTAAAAGTGTCCTAATATGTTTTTATTAGGACACTATTTTAGTTGTTCAAAGACATATTACGCGACCATAAAATTGGTTTCATAATCTTATTTGAGATGTTAGGACGTTTTTTAGTTCCGGGACTTATTACGACCCCTTTACATGAAACGCTTTTACCGTTGGTCCTATTAAGTGAAATGTCCTATAAACTAGCATTTTAGGACGCTTTTCCGCGTACTAAAAACCCAGTTTTCTTGTAGATCATCACCATCTGATGAGGGATCTACCTCAAAGACTCCAGCTAAGAAGTCTTTGAAAAGGAGATCGTGCTTCAAGTGTCACACAAAGGGACATGTAGTTAGTTGTTGTCCTAACAAAAAGATTGAAGCACAAGTAAGTGAGAAATAGAGAGGGCAGTCACCAGAGAAGAGTGGTGATAAAAAGGAGAGAGAGTCTAACTCTCCAAAGAAATCTGCTCATAAGCAACCAGAGAATGTTGCTGTTGGTGTATATAAGGCTGAAAAAGGAACTCCACAAGTTCCTCGTTTTCAAAGAAATCAACCAAGATTTCAGCCTAAATCTCCACCAGGCAGATATGAGAGACCAAGAAGCAGTTCACCAAGAATGAACAATTATAATTCTAATAATTTCAGGAGTCAAGGTCAATATCAAAATCGATACCAAAATAATGGTGGTCGAACTTTTTATAACAATGGCTTTAGAAATTATAACAGTCAAGCTTCTTGGAATCAAAATTCAAGATATCAAAATCAAAATTCTCAAAGGTCAAATAGTCCAAACATATATAGGAACCCTCAGGACCAGAGACCTTATGGAAATCAAAACCCATTTCCATCAACAGGTCTGAGATCCAAGACTCCAGTTAGGAGTAATGGATATTGGATGGATGTTCAAGTGGTTGGTGAATTTGGACGACCCAAGACCATTAAGGCTTGGGTCCCCCAATCTAACTAACTTCTTAGTTGGTGTGTGCAGGAGCTGCTAAGGAGGATTATCAACTTATGTTGATAGTGGGTGCTTCAGGCACATAACGGGGGACGTGAGTTTGTGAGATTGTTGACAAAGTTTGAAATATATGATGGTGAACATGTGAATATTAAATGATTTAAATTGAAGTTCAAAGTGTTAAGTCGACACACTAGATAACCTGGCAGATCATTATACTAAAGCTTTCGACAGGGCTCGCTTTGAACATTTAGTCGAACTCAACGAGATGAGGAATCCTGAATAACTGGTTTTTCATAAGAATTTTGTAAATATTTCATTGTTTTCTTAAAAATCAAAAATAAAAAAAATAGAAAACCACAAAAATCCAAAAACATTGAAAAAATGAAAAAACATAAAAAAAATAGAAAATCAAAAATGAGTTATCACTGTGTGAAAAAGAGGAAATGATAATACATCAGCAAGTTAGACTGTCACACTCAAACTGAATTAAATTGCTTAAGTGTGATAGCAACTTCATCATATGATGTACCAGTAGGCAAAAAGCATGAAATAATCAATTTACCAATGTGATATAAACCTAAATAAACTGAGTATGAGTGGGGAACACATCAGTGGTGTATGGTTTAATGACCTAAAATTTTGCGTTGATAGATAGCCAAAATCTGAAGTTTTGGGTCTTTATACTGTTATTTCATCTAAGGATATCAGGGTTGTCCTTCTGCTGCATCCAGATACATGCTGACCTAGGCACAACCAGGATATCTTAAAAGAGCAAAAAATGCCAAAACCTTGAAAATGAAGAAGCTCTCCTAGAGAGTCATTCAAAAAGCGCAAAATGCATAAATCGTACCAAAAATGGTATTTGTCTTAGCCCTCGTTAGATATTTTGGTATCTTTGATGTACGGAAGTACTGACCTGATCACCAATTATCTAAACGTTGAAAAACAAAACGGATGAATTCAGTATACTCACCTACTACGATGAATCTTTGTGCATACCTTGATCGCGGGGGTATATCCTGAAATGGGACACACTAGTATATCAGTAATAAAATTACCTTAACGTATCATAGGGTAATGGTACTTGAAATGTTCATTTATTTTGTTTAAGTGGACAAACATACTGGTAATCGTCTTGGACTGCTTTTCACGAAAAAATTAAATAAAGAATTATCTGATTGTGTGAAAAAACTGTTTGATTTTGCTGATATGATCTTCTTACCGGTGATTCTCACAAAAATAGAGTGCTTATTGTTTTTTGTTATTTAATTGCTTTCAGAAAATATAAAAATACAAAAATAGTGTCTTTTTCTGTTAAAAATTCTTAAAGTACGGAAAACTGTTATTTTTGGAGGAATTGTTACTGATAGGGGGAGACGGTGTTAGAAAGTGAGTTCAAAATTTTAAATCATGCGGGTTATAGGGTGTTTGATTAAAAAGTTTTGCGTGATGGTGATAGATTGAAAATGCTTAATCTATGATATAGTTTAACTATCTCTTGAATAATAATAATTTATTTAACTTTGTTGAAAAATTCTTATGGTTTCTCGAGATGTTTGTTTTATAGTATACAGATTGAAGAAGTGTGTTGCTTAGAAGTTAAGTGATGAGTTGCTGAGAAGATGAGAGTTTGATTGGATGCATGGTAGAACCTCCTTTCTACATTGCAAACAAGTTGAAGAGTTTGAAGATTGCTGTACAAATGCTGAACTGGAGTTTACTCAAACGCTAAAGTTTTTGAAGATTTGGTGATTGGATGCATCAGCTTAGGGGGAGTCTATTGCTGACAGAAGCTATTGAAGCTGAGGCTATCCAAAGACCAAAGTCAGTGCAAGATTACATGAAGATTGCAAGATGACTGAAGACAAAGTTATTTGATGAAGTTATTGTCAAGGGGGGGGGGGTTTGTTGGTGCATATTTGTGACAACAGCTTAGATTTGGTCTTTGGATATCTTGTAATTAGTTAAACGATAAACAGTTAGCGGGTTTAGCTTTGTAATAGTTAGTAGAAATGTTTGGGCTAACCAAACCCACACAATTTAGTGTATGGGGGCGAATTGGGCTTAGGCAAATTCGCAGCCCATGAGGTTTTATCCTAGCCCAAGTAGCAACCTTGTGTTATATAAACAAGGCTTTGCTTTAGGGTTTAGGTTAATTAACTAAAACAGAGTTTGTGAGGAATTTCGTGAGAGATACATGTCTTGGACGAAATTTAGGTTGTTAGGGTTTTGATTGATTGTAATTCGTGAGATTGATAATCAATAGAAACCCAGTTTGATTGTGAATTGCTTGTCTACTCGTTTCTGTGATATTCTGATCAAGAGGATTCCGCACTCTTGATTGGATTGACAATTCTGTGAAGATCCATACGAATCAAGGGGACCTACATCTGCTATGGGAACCCAACTCAATTTAAGCACAGCTTATCATCCTTAAACGGATGGACAATCTGAAAGAATAATCCAGACATTGGAGGATATGCTTAGAGCTTGTGTGATCGACTTTGGTGGTAGTTGGGATTCGCATCTACCGTTGATCGAATTCTCCTACAACAATAGTTACCACTCCAGCATCAACATGGCTCCTTCGAAGCTTTAAATGGTCGAAAATGTCGTTCACCGGTCTGCTGGAATGAGATTGGTGAAGCTCAGGTCACCGGACCTGAACTCATTCTGGAGACTACAGACAAAGTCAAGAAAATTCGCGACAACCTCTTAACAGCTAGAAGCCGTCAAAAGAGTTACGCGGATAGACGACGCAAGCCTTTGGAATTCCAAGTCGGTGATCTCGTCCTACTCAAGGTATCTCCTTGGAAAGGTGTGATCAGATTTGGGAAGAAAGGAAAACTTGCACCACGATATATTGGACCATTCAAGATCGTTGAAAGAATCGAAAAAGTAGCCTACAGACTTGGACTGCCTGCTGAACTTGGAAATGTTCATCCAACTTTCCACGTGTCCAATCTGAAAAAGTGTTTGACTGATGAAAACCTCCACATCCCCCTTGATGAAATTCGTGTCGACAACAAGATGCACTTCGTCGAGAAACCTGTGGAAATATTGGACCATCAAGTCAAGAAGCTCAAGCGCATACGGATAGTCAAAGTTCGCTGGGAATCGAAACGTGGCCCAGAGTTTACTTGAGAACGAGAGGATCAAATGAAGGCGAAATATCCACACCTTTTCCCACAAGTTTCCTCTAATTAAATTTCGGGACGAAATTTCCTAAAGTAGGGGAGACTATGACATCTGTGTATTTTAATCCTTGTACTGTTCCGAACAACTTTGTATTTAATAAAATATGGTGTTTTAATTTCAATATTTGTTTAATTATTTGTGACATTAGTACGTTTTCAATCATTGTTCAATTCCGAACTCTCAAACCCGTTCTTGAAGTGAAATCATAAACCATTACGTAAACATAATCAGTTTAACGCGACATACACTCCGGAACTGTGACATAAGCCAAACATACCCTAAATACCCTTTATATAACTTAGAAATAAGTTTTGAAGGATTCGGTATGGCAAAAACATGTTTATTCGAACTTTAGAACTAATTGCGACAAAACTGCGAAACGAACGTTGGTGACCGCCCGGATAATATTTAAATCCAAAAAATATTCTGTTATGATTAAAATTTTATTTTTAATCATGTTCGTGTTGAAAAATAAATTAAAACATTTAAAAACGTTATTTTTCAAGTTTAAGCGCGTACCGCGTGTTACTGCCTAACACAGTGCTTCTACTGCAAAACGCAGACAACACAGCCAGTCTCGGCAACTGATATTTATTTCAGTAATATTTTGGTGAGTTTATTTTTATAGAATAATAAAAGTAATTTAGAACGCCATAAACCTGGATTTAAACGCTAGATAAAATACCCGGTATTCAGTTAAACACCTGTTTTTAACCTACATATATCATTTATGTGTATTTTATGCATATATATATATATATGTGTGTGTGTGTGTGTGTATATTTCGTGTATGTATGTATGTATGTATGTATGAAGACATGTGCCCACTTCTTTTCCTTTCATTTGCCACTTGTTGATGCATGCAATATCTTCATATCTTCCATATCTCTATTTATATCTTTCAAGATCACACAAAATCAAAGCAATCTCCCTCACTCTCTCTCTCTCCCAAACCGTCCACACCTCCACCACTCCCATCTTCAACTTTTCAACTTTGTTCTTCAAGATCAAACTCCATTTCAAGCTAATTTCAAGTTGGTGTGAAGATCCAAAGGAGTTTCCAAGGTGTTTTCAAGTAATTTCAAGCTCCATATCATCAAAAACTCACTTGAATCTTGAAGGTATAAAGTTTATGCTTAAATCATACACTTGATTCTTGGTTGTTCTTGATGATTGGAAGTTTCTGTTGAATCTTGGAATTTTTCACAAACTTGAAATCTAAAAAGAAATGGGTCTTGATACAAAATAAAAAAATGGTGGTATATATATGTATATATATATATAACCGTACATATATATGTGTGTGTATGAGATTTGAGTTTGAGTTGATTTTTGATAAATACTTATTTAGGATGTTTGCTTGCATGAACAAGATTATGTGCAAATATGTTAGAGATATAAAGGAGTGATTGAATCATGAGTTATAATTTGAAATAATGCTAGTATTTTGACATGTAAATGGCCAAAAATTTATTAGACATATTTGAGAATTTTTAAGTTATTGCTTGTTCTTGAATGATAGTTAAAATGCAAGTGTTTGATGATTTGTGTATAATATGATGAATGTTGTAACACCTCGAAAATTCACGTCCTATAATGTGTAGACACGTGTCATATGTTTAAACGTGTGAAAGAAATATTATGAAAGGACTAAAGTTGACAAACATGGAAAGTATGTGAATATACGTATTCTAAGTGTCAACAGTGAATAAATATATTGTATATTAACCCTACAAGATGCTCATACCTTCCAACGAACAAATCATGGATCATACGAAGCTAAAAGTGAGAGATTACAAACTATAGGGGCTAAATGTGTCAACATGTTTAAATTATACCTCTGAGTGACCTTTTGACAAACCCGAAGCTTTGTAACGGTTAATTATGCTCACTAGAATACACGGTTTAAATTTCGTAAAGTTTCGTTAACGTATGAGAAAGTTATGATCAAATTCGTGTGCGAAGGGTTAAAGCGTAAACGTTTAAAGTTATGACTTTTCGGGTTAACCGGAAGTGTCCAGGGACTTGGCAAAGTGAGTATAAGTCCTAAAGTCCTTGTGGGTAATTATAAGGGGGTCAAAATGCAAGAAATAACCTTGGTTGCCCTTTCGAAGAGCCAAGGGTCAATTTTGCAACAAATAGAAAATGGAAAATCTGAAATTAAGGGCCATGCGGCCCGCGTGAGGATATGTTAAACGGGAGGCGGGCTGCGTGAGGCGCCCAGAACCAGAAAAACGTGACAGCTGCCTGTAAACGCGGAGAACCGATCTTTAAACGACATTTCTGCATTATGGGCGACCCCTAAACTATCCTAGAACACTAGGACACATGTGGGAATGTTGTGGGCAGTAGTAGACCTTGTTGTCAACCAATTGTGGTGCTTAAATTCACTATAAAAGGGCCTTCAAGTTCACAAACATTCCTCACACCTTCAAGTGCATACCTGATCAATTCTGGAGCTCCCAAGCAGCCTCAACTGATCATATCTCGTGCATAGGACTCTTGTAAGTCTGCTAGTCCTTCTTTAATTGTGTTTAGCTTGGTTAATTAGCTAAAAGTCAAACCGTCGTAATTACGGTTTGACTTCGAGATTAAGTATTAATGGCTCAGTCATATCTCGAATTAAAAGTAGTTATAAGTTGTTATTTATGTGGGTAATAAACCCTTAAAAGGGTTTCCCCTGATTACCACTCTAACCAGGTCAAAAGTCGGGTCAAACTTATATTTAAAAAGTCAACAGGAAGCTTAAAATGCCATTTATGCATAATTAACATTTATAGATCATATACAACCTGTTGGATCATTGTTATAACTTGGTAATAAGTGTAAGAACACGTCTAAACATGTTCAACCCGACAATTTCCTGTTTAGACCCGGTTCGGAACCGAAAGTCCCATAGTTTGACTTTCACTTTGACTTTCAGTTCTGACCCATTTAGGCATGTTTTAGAAATGCCTCAGAGCTTTAATTGGACTAGGTTACATGTTAGCATAACCCTCTGTGATATTACACCTTGGTTCATTAGTTATCAATTAATATGCATGTTTCCGTTAATTGCTCATATGTTGACAGTTATGCCCTTATTACTTTAAAACGTGATTTTTGGAAATGTAAAAGAGTAGAAACTTTAATTACTGGTATATAAACTTGTATACAAAGTTTGACATCAGTTTGAATTGTAGATTTAGAGTTATGCTCAATATCGCAAAACTAAAGCTTTATGTTAATAAAACGGCGTAATTAGCGTATAGCCTAGTTAAGCCTACTTTTTGATATCAAATCTTTTACCCACTGATGCAATATATTATTTTGGGATTTTTAAAGATTTTTAATAAATTTTAGGCTGAGCATAACTAGTAGTCGTAGGCTTAATCCGGTAATTGTCGGTTATGCCCTTACGGGCCATAAAATGAGTTTTACATATCTAAACGACTCCAAACCTTTTGCTACTGATCACATATGATAAATAAATTATTTTAAGCCTTCTGGAAATATAAAAATATCAGATTTAAGTATCGAACCCGGAAATGACCTTTAATCGCCTTATTAAGCGTTTTTAACGCATAGTATGTATTAAAATTATATTGAACATACCCGGGTTGATACCTACTGATATTTTAGGCAAATTAGAATATTTTAACAGTAAGCAAAGGTTGATCAACTCAGACTCCGGTTTTGAGCTTTTCGGCTTATGTGAAATTACCAAAATGCCCATACGGTACATAATTGGTTATAAATGATAGATTTCACACATATACTTTAACCTACTGATATAACTTAGCAAATTGAGTATATTTGCTGATTACATCAGGCCTGTAACTCAGGTTATCACTTAAACTCTTTTACAACCTTTAAAATGACCAAACTACCACTACGGGGCATAGTTTGTGTTTAAATTCGTTTCGGGCATAATAAAAGACGTTTTGCTGATGTCACAACATATTTGAAGCATATTAACTTAGGAAACCTGTATATGGCTCTTACGGATACCCGTTACGCTTATTACGCGTTCGGTTCGGTTTATGTAACAAGTTTACATAAATTGGCCGAGACGGGTTAAACCTTATCGGTTTAATCTCAAAATCCAGAATGTGAATAATAAACCCATATTAAACAAGTCTTCAAACTTTTTGGGTCTAAATCACATTCTATCCGGTCTTCGCTTAATCGTGCGTACGAACCGTATCTTTAAAACTAGCCGGTCTAAGCTTAAGCTTAATTAAAGACCCGTTAGGATTCTAATAGGTTATTATAAAACCTTCGTTCCAGATTAGGAGGACCAGTAAAAGCTACGTGCATTTTGCTAATTGTGAATTATACTTTGCTCAGGTAAATACTTTTAACTTATTTTCCCTATACGGGTTTGGGTTACGGTATATAGTATACCGCTTGATCGGGCATCAAATCTCCACCGTTAAAGTGGGTAGTTGAATAATTTGATTGGCTCGTTTAAACAATCTTGTTACTTAAAGCCTTTGGGGGGTTAATGACCGTGTCCCGGATATCCTCGGCATCATTTTACGAAATGGCCACGACTTAAGCGCGGGGTGTAGGCGTACACCCGTCAGTGCACAAAAGAACATTGTGGTGTGTCTATTGATCTTTAACCCGGACAAGATCCGGGCTACTGAACGCACAAGGAACATGTAATTCGTTCACAAGATTATAATATTAAATAATTCTCCCAAGTTAAATAAAATGTTTATGCCATGTGCATCCAAACCAATTTTCAATCATTTTCCAAAATGAGTCAGTTGAATGTATTTACTAGTGTAAACTGACGTATTTTCCCAAAAAGATTAAATGCAGGTACTAAGCGAAATTGGCTGGGATTTCTCCTTAGCATCATTAGAAGTCTCGCAAGCTTAAGATGCCTGAAGTCTGTTGAACCATTAATATTAATTTTATTTCGATCCATCTGTGGATAAACTTTCGAATATTGTGACGTTTGACATTACAATATTAAATTCGGTTGTATCATATTTTTAAATTGCTTCCGCTGTGCATATTGATTATTGTGTTGTTTGACTATTATGTTGCCAACCACGTCACAATACTCCCCCACCGGGCCCACCGGTGACACATGGAAATCGGGGTGTGAAAGGTTGGTATCAGAGCCAACACTGAGCGAATTAAACACCAGCCTTTTGTGTTTAATCTCAGTTACACAATTGCACAATTCTAAACTTTCGAGTCTAGACATATAACATAGGATAAATTCCACCTAGTTTGTGTTGTCCTTTATGTTTGCATATATTTTTGTATTGTTATCTTATATTGTATTGACAGGACAAAATGCCTCCAAGATTCTTCCGTAGGAGAGGACGAGGCAAGGGGCCGATTACCGCCCCCAATGACAACGAGGCAGGACCCTCGAATGTACGAGCTCCTTCGACAACAGAGAGTGATGATCCACGGCAAAACCGAAGGAACCTATTTGAGCCGGCCAGACGATCGGTATCTCACAGCTGTACCCCTCCGGTCCAAAACCCGTATGGGCCACAACCGGACTACGAGCCGAACAACCCTCAGCCTTCCTTCATACCATTACAACAATCCCTGTCTCATCATTCTTTCGGGGACCCCACCCCAGTTTTTCGGGGACGGTTTAATCCGGTAGGCTACGTGCAAGAACCCGTGGGTTTTAACCCACTGGGGCCAGACGATCACTTCTCCGGTGATAATGCGGATGACATGGACGAGGATACGAACCCCGTCGAACCTGCAAGTGGTACTCCGAACCACCCGATAGAGATCTCGGACGGATCTTCGTTCCATGGATCACCCTATGTTGGTCCAGACAGCTTCCAAGCCATGTTCACTCGGCACGAGTGGTACTACACACCTCCTCACCATTCGTCGCCTCAGCAGCAGCAGCCGCAACAACAACAGGATCCCTTTGTGGATTCCAGATTCGTGGCAGTCACACCACCGCCTCCACTGCCGCCAGTGCAGCCGGCACCGCCGCAACCGCCGAGGCGAAGGAGAACCGGTGCGCGCATGTCGTCACGAGCAGGGGACTTCCATTTCAGTTCCCCACGTCAATCAAGTGGCAGCCACTATCCGCCACACTAGGAGGACCCACAAATGGGTGGACCCTCCAACCCAGCTGTGCCACAGCCACCGCCAATGGGTTTTGACAACCCAATTCCAGCATATACGGGTCCCATGGCGTATAACCCGTTTGAACCGCCGAATCACCACAACTATGGTTACGCGGAGGCCGACCCTTACATGGTAGCGGCGAACTACAACACCCAAGGACCCTATGGAGATCCATGGGGAGTAGGTTACCCGACTCAGGGATACCCGATACCTCCTCGACCTATTATCCGGACGCAATCACAGCCGCCACGGTTTTCTCCCCCAGAAAGGGAGGAAATCCTACAAAGGTTGGATGA
The DNA here is from genome assembly GCA_030545235.1 of Helianthus tuberosus. Taxonomy (NCBI): domain Eukaryota; kingdom Viridiplantae; phylum Streptophyta; class Magnoliopsida; order Asterales; family Asteraceae; genus Helianthus; species Helianthus tuberosus. The sequence continues at coordinate 28,463 of JARYGA010057960.1, forward strand.
AGTAGAGCGAGGCTTCCACCGTGACCGTAGGGAGAGACAGACCTTCTTCCAAGGATTAGCAAGCTTGATCAAAGGGAAGAACAAGAAGGATCACTGAATCCTTCCGACTGTTGTTAAGCCCCTGCGTGGGTATATTTTTTGTTGTATTTGTTTAAGCCCCTGCGTGGGTCTATTTTCCGTTAACCCCTGAGTGGGTATGATGTTTGCTTAAAGTCCCTGCGTGGACTAGTTTGTTTGTTTAAAGTCCCTGCGTGGACGAGCATGTTGATTGACCCCTGCGTGGGTACTTGTTTGTTGGAAAAGACCCGTTTAGGGCAGCGTGTAATATTATAATAAATTAATGGAATGTTTGTTTTATAAATTTCATGTTTGCCATTATGTGCATATATAAATTATAAATGAAATAAATAAATTAAAATCATTCCTTTTTGAAATAATCTGCCTATGTAATTATTAATTAAGGATCTTAAAGAGTGAAACCTAGCCTTGGGTCATTATAAGGCCGGGCCAAGATGGTAAGACCTGTTAAAAAGATTCAAATCCCTGTTAACATCTGAAAACATGTTAACACTCCTGGCAGACGTGATTCATTAGAAATCACACACGTCATTATTATTAATGGATCTTTCAAAGATTCCAAGCCCAATTAAATGATCTCTGAATCATGGGGTAAATCATCAATTAAGATGATCCTATTTTTACCATACGTGGTAATACGTGCCTACGGGCCCTGCTCATTTCTATAAGAGCCAAAAGACAGTGGTAGTTATGACTCCCTGTCAAATAAAGGTAATGAACTAGGTTCAAACCTCAAATGCTTTGATTCTCTGAAATCCTAGCATATAATTTATAATTGTCCTTGTGACTAGGTCTATTGTGCCAGTATACCTTAATGTTTTGATTCTCTGAAATCATAAATTAAATAAAAATGTCCACGTGACTAGGCCTTTTGTGCCACAAATAAAACTGTTGTTGTTTTATAATTAGGATAAATTTTTATAGAAATCCTAAATAAATATGATTAACAAATTAACCAAATATGGTCTCTGTTTACCATAGTTAATGAATTTCCCTAAGGGGCAATTCCATAATAAACTCCCAAATAAACTATTGTCCTTGTTTTCTGCAACAGTTCAATTAAAATGGCTAACTCAGACGAGGGTAATAGCCATCCAGTGGAGGTTAATAATGACGCCCGAATTAATCTAACGGGTGCGGAATTAAAAGCGATCATAGACGGCGCTGTTACACAGGCTTTGGAAAGGCAGTATGAAGAATACAGTGGGACTCTTAGTAGGACCCAATCTACACAGCCTTCAAAGCCACCGTCCAAGAAGGACGACCCGAAGAAAAACGATGATCGACGCTCCTCGAACCACAGTGCTCCATCTCAGCAGGTTATACGTAATCAAGGACCCAGTGACAAGGGTTGCTCGTATAAATATTTTGTTTCTTGCAAGCCCCGGGATTTCATTGGGGAGAAGGGACCCATTGACTATATGACATGGCTGGATGAGATGGATACGGTTGTAGACATCAGCGGATGTGCTGAGAGAGACGTGGTCAAGTTTGTGTCGCAGTCTTTTAAGGGTGAAGCGTTAGCATGGTGGAGATCTCTGATTGAGGCCACCGGAAAAATCCCATTGTATAATATGTCGTGGGATCAATTTGTTGCCCTTATCAAGGAAAATTACTGCCCTCAGCATGAGGTGGAGAAGATAGAATCTGATTTTCTATCATTGGTGATGACAAACCTTGACTGTCAAGCTTACCTAACGAGCTTCAACACGATGTCCCGGTTGGTTCCTTATCTGGTAACCCCGGAGCCAAAAAGAATCGCTCGTTTTATCGGTGGTTTAGCCCCCGAGATCAAGGCAAGCGTTAAGGCTTCTCGGCCAGCTACTTTTAGATCAGTAGCGGACATTTCCTTATCCCTCACTCTGGATGCGGTCAGGCAGAGATCGCTGAGGAATAAGGAGGCTGAGAAGAGAAAACGTGAAGATGATGGTTTACGCAGATCGAACAAGAAGCACCGTGGGAACGGTGATAGCAAGAAAGGATCTGACTCAAGGAAAGAGGGGCATAATTCTGGTGAGAAGCCCAAATGCAAAATTTGCAAGAAGCAGCACTTTGGAAAGTGCAGACTTGAGTCGAACTCACAGACTCAGTCAAAATCTTATGCTTGTGGCATTTGCAAGTCCACGGATCACAAAACCTTGGATTGCAAAAAGATAAAAGATGCAACGTGCTACCATTGCAATGAAAAGGGCCACATTAAAACCAACTGCCCTAAGTACAACAAGAAGCCTGAAGAGGCTAAGAAGACTAATGCTAGAGTCTTCAGGATGGACGCCAAAGAAGCAGTGCTAGACGACAACGTTATTACAGGTACTTTCCTTGTAAATGACGTCTTTGCTAGAGTACTTTTTGATTCAGGCGCTGATAAGTCTTTCGTTGATAAAAAGTTTTGTGAATTGCTGAAATTACCTGTCAAAACCTTAAATGTGAATTATGAGGTGGAGTTAGCAGATGGCACTGTTAGGACCTGTTTCGACACCATACGATTGCGTAACGAACGTTCGACGTACGGAATCCGTGAACAATTGAGACCGAAACACACAAGATGTAATATAAACGTGATTCTATTTAAAATCTGAAACGTACAAAGAACCTTGAATCACTTGGAGTACTTTCTCTCTCTAGACTCTCTCTCTAGAATCTAAGCTCTCCAAATGTCAAATGTGCAAAAGTCTCAAATGATTTAGCTTGAAAGCTATATATAGTGTTGTTGATTTAGCTTGAAATGACACATGTCACTTTCAAGGGAAATCATGATTTAGCTTGAAATGACATATGCCACTTTCAAGGTAAATCATCACTTTCAAGCTAAATTACCTTATGCACTGAAAAACCTATTCTATCCTATTACATGATACAAGACGAAGTCAATAGACGTAATGCACTAACAGACTCCCCCTCGGATATTGACGAAGTCTTCAGTGACTAATCTTCAATATGACACATCTTCAGTCTTGATCATTCTGCCTTCTCTTTCAAGTTGTAACAATATAAGCATCTTTCAATCTTTATCTTCTCCATCAGCTTCAGGCTCCCCCTTTCGTCAAGCTTCCGTGCTTTGGGATCAACACCTAGCTTTCCATCTACAAGCTCCCCCTTGCTTTGAGCTCGTCTTCAGACTCCCCCTTAGACTCAGCTTCCGGGATCGTAATCTGGAAACTCATCTGCAATCACTCAAACATTTATAAGTAACGGCATTTCAAATTTTAGCTATCCAGGAATTGTATCCTGGCTCACTCAAACATTCTAAACAAACAATTTTCATGAATTTGGCAGTTTCATCGAATATAATCAGAAACTAGCTCTATAACAGTATAAGCATCCAAATCCTTCACAGTTAATCACCCAAGTCCAAATTAATGACCTTGGAGATATCACAAACTGTTTTTGATTTTAGAAATTTCAAGTTTCAAATTAATGAACTTGTTTTATTTTCAGAAACACAATCAGCTTACTTAGATTTTGAAACTTAGCATTCAGACATCGGTTGTCGAAAATAAAGCAGAAATCAAAATCTTTTTGTATTTTCTGAAAACATAAAGCAGTAAAGAAATATGTACAAACATATTTACAGACAATATTTTTGTTTGAGTATGCGTCAGAGGATCATATCAGTTTATGACAAGTCACAAGTACCGTTGAGCTTAATTTCACAGTAAGAATTAAACAATTCACTTAGATTGTCGATATACTTGTCCACTTAAATTTTCATACAAATTTCAACTGATTCAGGATACGAATTATGTATTTTAAGAACTTAAACCCATTCATGTGTCCCACCTCTTGAATATACTCCCGTATCCAGATCCCAATATTCAGTCTTACAGGCAATTATAACACAAATGATATCTGTAAGGGGTTAATAATTTATGAAGAATCATGAGAGCTCAGGTCAGAACCATCGTTCAGCAGAGAGATCATGACTCAACTTGTGGGTGTGTCCCCTTTAGAGGATCTTTTTTTACAACAGCATTGCTAAGCAATTTTATTGTCTTATCATATATGCTGAGGGTTTATGCTATGTTTCAAGCATTTGCGGAAAGTATTATTCGAGGACTAGGTCAGAACTACCGTTCAGCAGAAGTCCCGGAATAATACCCCAGACATCATTGAGAATAAAAACCTGTATATCAGAATACGAAACCTTTCAAACGAGATTTCAGGGGTTACCTATATATCCAAGTAGTGTTCCCCACAAAATAAGTAAGTTTGAATTTAGGTTTATATCCCGAAAAAGTTTACTAAGTGTATAAAAATCTATCGGCATATCATCAGTGAGACTGTTTAACGCTTTTTAATCATTACAATTCTTTAGCATACTGTAACTGTCTACTGATGTACTATCATTTCCTCTTTTTACGCAAAATTCAATTTTTAAATTTTATCATGTTTTTGACTTTTTTCAAATTTTCAAATGTTTTTGGATTTTCTAACAACATTTCTCCCCCTAAAATGCAAAACCATTTAAAGAAAATTTGACAACCAATACTGATAGCTTTGTCTCGCCATCCATTTTCTGCTTAAAGTGCTCTGATTTGCAGAAAATATACATACCCCCATGATTTACAACACATTTATATTTAACAGTTTGAAAACTGTTTTTCAATCTGATGAAAGTAATCATGTTTGTTCAGTCGTGAGGGTTTCGGCATATTCAATCAACACATATTTTTGTAATTTTGAATATTTGACATAAATTAAAAACAAACATATTTTTGGTTTTTCAAATTTTTCAATTTTTAGGGTTTTTGAAATATTGTTTATTTATTTACAGAAAAAACATATAAACTTCCTGTTTCAACCAACACAGGATCCAGCAGCCTCCTCTCCTTGTTGTGCCAGGCTGCTCCAACCTCCATTCTCACAATCTTTGAATTCCATGAGCACCTGCACAAACAAACTACTCAATTACTTGAACAATTTAGCCCAGGCCTGTTGAACCTTAGGCATTTCAACACAATAATTTTCATTCAATGCTGGAAATTCTTTGTCATTTTCACAAAAACTTTCTCAATTTTAATTTCAACTTTCTTATCTTTTACCAAATCAACTTGTTTCTTAACAGACCATGTGTGACCTTTTGGTGTACCTCGTTTGTAAAAATGTGAATCTTTTTGAACATTTTGATTTTGAACAACAACTCTCGGTTTCCAAAACTCTTGAGGTTTTGTCATATCAACAGTTGTTTTCCAACTTTGTGTTGTTCTAAATCTGGGTGTGTGAGAATTCCAGATCTGTCTAGAATCGAACTTATTCGGATCTGATTTCCAGTTTTGATTCGAAGCAAACTTGTTTGTGTTGTACCTCCAAGTTTGTTTTGAGTCAAATCTGGTTGACCTTTGTCTCACATTCTCAGATTTTTGTTTCTCAGCATCAATCTTCTTTTGATCAACATCCACAGGTTTTAGATTAGGACACTTGCGTGCAAGATGTCCTTTTTGATCACATTTGAAACATGTTCTCATGGACACATCTTTGACCTGTGTTTGTTGCTTTTTCTTTTGAGCAAAGAATTCATCATTAGACTGTCTCATTTTGAGTTCTTTTTCTTTTTCTAAACTGCCTCCTTGAACAAAACTCAATTTTGCCTGAAAATTTGGCATTTCATTTTTGTTTCGATTCTGTTTCTTCTTATAACCCAACCCAGCCTTCATGTTCTTCTTTTTGAAACCAGGTTTGTTATACGAACCTTTATAACTCTTACCAACAAACTTTGAAATCTCAGACTTCTCAATCTCAACCATTTTGAAAACTTTATCAACCTTTTCTGAAATCACATTCTGAATCGGGAAAACAACATCTAAGAACAATTTGTCCGATCCAATCATGGTATAAACCAATCCTTTTGAATCATCATTCAAACTTTCCTCGGATTTTGTATTTTTCAGATAACCATCATGAAGATTTCCTTCATCTTCATCCTGTGATTCAGATTTACCTGTAACAACTGACTCTTCTTTCAACACACTTTCAACGACTTTACCTACCACCTCTGAATCATGAAAATCATCAGATTTGGAATAGGTTATGTCAATGTTGTCTGGCAATTGGTCTACCATGTTGAAAGCTTTTTCGACCTTTTCCTCATCATAAAATGCAAATTTTTCCGGTGGTGGAACTTGATGAAACTCTGAGCCAATGCCTTTCTTGTTCTGCTCAGACTCACCATCACCCGGTTTTATATTGAAAATTCTTTCAAGCACATATGACGACACATGGTAACTCTTTAACTTGTTGTTATCCTGTTCTAAATCAGCAATCTGTCGCTTTAACTTAGCAACATCCTCAATATAGGAATTAACAACATCTTGTTTTATAGCATACATTCGTTTAAGCTCTTTAGTTGTTTCAGACAGATAATTCATTCTTGATTGAGCATATTTCATTTCATCTTTCACTTTTTCATATGACTCTTTTGTAATGTGATATGATAATTTCATTGAGTCATATTCCTTTTTCATTTCTTGACAAGCAATTTCTTTTTGTTCACATTCATTTGTCATTTTCAAAACATTTTCTTTCAAAACTTCATTTTCTTTCTCTAATTTGTTACATTTTTCTGAAAGTTTCTCATTATTTTCTTTAAAAACTTTTTCTTTTTCTAGCATTTCTTTGCATTTTTTTTTGAAAATCTTTTCAATTTTTGTGAACTCAAGATCTCTTGTTCTAAATTGCTCATCTTTTTCAGTACAAGCTCTGCATGGTTCCATGCATTTCTTACACTGATCAATCTGTTTCAAGTTTTCAGAATCAGAATTTACCTCAGTGATTGGCACTTCGGTGTTTTCAGCAACCTCTGTCTGCTCAGCAACATTCTGCTTTTCTTCAACACCGACTTCATCACCAACATTATCAGCTTCCTCATTCTCATTCTTTTCTTCTTTTTCTTCTTTCTTCACCTCTTCTTCAATCTGCTGTTCTTCAGTAACAGCTTTCTCAACCTCTTCATTCACAACAACTTCTTCACCTTTAATTTCCTTCACATCTTCAGCTTCAACAGTTTCTGTTTTAACCTCTTCAGCATCTTTCTTCAGATCGTTCACCATTTCTTCAACATTCTTCTTCATCCTCTCCTCATCCCTTTTTCTCAGACACGATAACATAGCATATCTGATCTCCTTTTCAAATCTCTTAACGTATGTTTTATCTTTCAATACATTTCTATAGTATTCAGCTCTCAACGGGACTTTGAGAAGAACATCATCGAAAATTATGTCTTTCTTGGGAACAACCGGTTCTCCTTCTCTGTTATAATAACATTCTCTCTTTTTATCCCATCTTTTGCTACCGACAGCCATCTCATACTCCTCCTGCATGTCATCCATTCTGTTGTAGACCACGTTTCTTTCTCTGTAGCTCTTCTCACTCAAGATCTCTTCTCGAGTTTTCTCTTTGATCTAAACTTTTTCTTCACTGATTTCAGCAGTATCTTTGTCTTTGTTTTCATCTTGAATCTCAGCAACAAAAATAAACTTTCTTTCTTCTGTCATAGCTCTCCCTTGAGATGTTTTACGAACATTCTCTAAACGATCTTCTTCTGGACAAACTGTGCTCCAGTCAAATCCTTCATCAGGATAGATTACTGCATATGCTCTTGATTTTTCTCTCGGCTTATCTTCAATCAACTTTGGTTCTTCTATGCTTCGATGGTAAATCGCCTTTCGATAATAATCATCGTTGAAAGGACGTTCACTTCCTTCAGCAACTTCAGAGTTTCTGCATTCTCTTTTGAAATGACCCTTTTGCTTGCATTTGAAGCAGGTCACTTTGGATTTGTCGAATCCAAGCTTTGTTGAAGCACCTCCAAGTGATTGTTTCCCGGTAATCTCCATATACCTCTGAGCTCTTCTGATACAACTAGCTAAACACCAACGGATGTCAATGAGCTCCATCTCTTCCGGATCAATCTGGTCGTAGTCTTCTTTGGTCAATTCAGAATTTCCAATTTTTCCAGCTACTAGACCTTCATATGACTCCAGAACAGATGCAAGGAAACTCATTTGCTGCTTCGCTGCATTTATGCTCATTGCAGGAGAATTCTTCAGTTTAAGAGCAATGTTGCACAGAATTTCTTCAGAATCATCAGAATTTGTCTTTGAAGAAGAATGATATCCAGAATGATGACTTGTTGACATTGTTGGTGGTTCTTTCATCTTTTCACCACTAAATGCTGTTTTTGGTGAACCAACGCCTTTATCAGAAAGCACACTGCTTTTGTAGTACAAGCCAACGTTCTGTTGATGTGAAGAATCAGTCATCTTGTTTTGCTTTTGTAGCTCCAGATCATGACTTTCAATCTTTTCAAACAAAGCATCAAGAGTAATTGTATCATACAAAGCATCATTTTTCAAAATAAAAACAAACGTTTGCCACTGATCAGCTCGTGGTAACGCTTCAATCACTTTGTCTATCAATTCCTCTCTTGTTTTATTTATCTCTAATCTTTCCAATTCAATTTTAAGATGACAGAATCTCTCAATCATTTGCCTCACCGACTCTCCTTTTATGTTATCAAACAGATCAAATTCTTTCTTTAATAAAGCGATTTTGTTCTTTTTAATCTGTTTACCCCCTTCAGCTTTAACACGTAAAGCTTCCCAGACAGACTTAGATGACCCATCATGAGTTAGTAAAGCAAAAATATCATTTCTGATTGCTGATTGGATCAATGCTATCATTCTCTGTTCAGCTCCGTATTCAGCTTTATCTTCTCTGGAAAACTTCTTGAATACTAGATCTTCGCCTTTATCATCTTTTGTTTTTTCATAACCATATTCCAGACAGAACCAGCTTTCATGAGCATACACTTTTGCCCAGTTAATGAATCGTTCTTTCCACCAGGTATAATCTTCAATGCTATCCAGAGTTGGTGGCTTTGAGTGAGTTCCGTAAAAGTTATCATGCTTGATGTTTTCGTTGATCGCCTTCGTGATAGTTTTTGGTGTAATATTTGTAACCTCAGACGATTCGGTTGTTGTGAACGCGTTGTAAAACGTATTGAAAAATTCATCAGCCATGATGTAAACCTGAATAGACAAACAAACAAACACAATCAGTATACACAATATCAAATATCCTGAACCAGACTAATACACAGTTGACGTGAAATAATCTCGACACGAAATTTCACTTTTCAAGCGAAAAAGGAAATTCAAGCGAAATCACTTTGTTTGACAACTCAAGCGAAATCACAAGTTGACCACGAAATCAAGACTCAACAACTTTCAAGCGAAATCCCAAGTTTATCAGTTGAAGCGAAATCAACTGTTATAACTTCAAGCGAAATCCCAAGTTTATCAGTTGAAGCGAAATCAACTGTTATAACTTCAAGCGAAATCCCAAGCGGCTGAAACTCAAGCGAAATCAAGACCAAACATCATGTTCAAGCGAAATCTTCAGACTATTCAAGCGAAGTCCAGCAGCTTTTTCAAGCGAAATCCTTAAAATACTCAAGCGAAATCTGACTGATAAGGATTTCGCTTGAATTTCAAGCGAAATCTTGCTGTATGTTACGAAGTCAAGCGAAATCTTGCTGAATGCAGCGAAATCGGACACAAAAACTTAAAAATCTCCTAAACGACAAAGAATTTGAATCTGAAACTTGGCAGGATTGTATATCAACTGTTTTCGCACAATATTCTAAAAAATCAGCTGATTCGGACCATTTTATCCCGTTCAATTTGTCAAGAAACCGTATAAAACGTGAAAGAATAAGTAGATGATGAAGAAAAGATGCAATTCAGATCTGAAAACGCTGTAATTTGGTACGAATCTTGTTGTTTGATCAACGCAATCGAGCTCCTGCTCTGATACCACTTGTTAGGACCTGTTTTGACACCGTACGATTGTGTAACGAAGGTTCGACGTGCGGAATCCGAGAACTATCGAGACCGAAACACACAAGATGTAATATAAACGTGATTCTATTTATAAATCTGAAACGTACAAAGAACCTTGAATCACTTGGAGTACTTTCTCTCTCTAGACTCTCTCTCTAGAATCTAAGCTCTCCAAATATCAAATGTGCAAAAGTCTAAAATGATTTAGCTTGAATGGTATTTATAGTGGAGGAGATTTAGCTTGAAATGACATGCCAATTTCAAGGGAAATCACCACTTTCAAGCTAAATTACATTAAACATACTATTACATGATACAAGACGAAGTCAATAGACGTAATGCACTAACAGGCACCCTAGAGACCGTCTCTACTATGTTAGATGGATGTGTCATATCCATTAAGAACCATTCTTTTCCTCTGTCTCTACTTCCCTTTAAGTTGGCCGGTTTTGACATAGTTCTGGGTATGGACTGGTTATCTAATAACCAGGCCCAAATTGTCTGCAACCGAAAGCAAGTAGTGATAAAGACTCCGTCTGGAGAGTCACTTACCATTCGGGGAGATACCCAGTATGGATTGCCGGAGCAAGTAACTATGCTCAAGGCTTCCAAGTGTTTAAAGAAGGGTTGTGTCATCTACATGGCACAAGTGATCATTGACGAGCCCAAACCAAAAATAGAAGACATCCCTGTCATCTCTTAATTTCCAGAAGTTTTTCCGGAAGAACTACCTGGTTTGCCACCAGATAGGCAAGTGGAATTTAGGATTGATATCATCCCCGGAGCTGCACCAGTTGCCAGAGCACCCTATAGGTTGGCTCCAACGGAGATGAAGGAATTAAGGACGCAATTGGACGAATTGCTGGCCAAAGGTTTCATCAAACCTAGTTCGTCTCCTTGGGGAGCACCAGTCCTATTTGTCAAGAAGAAGGACGGATCGATGCGTCTGTGCATCGATTATCATGAGCTTAATAAGGTCACGATCAAGAATAGGTATCCTCTGCCCAGAATCGACGATTTGTTCGATCAATTGCAAGGGGCAAGTTATTTCTCGAAGATTGATTTGAGGTCAGGCTACCATCAGCTGAAGGTCAGAGATGAAGACGTACACAAAACAGCATTTAGGACTCGTTATGGTCATTACGAGTTCCTAGTGATGCCTTTTGGGCTCACTAATGCACCGGCCGCGTTCATGGACCTCATGAATCGCGTTTGCAAGCCGCACTTAGATAAATTCGTCATCGTTTTCATCGACGACATTCTCATTTATTCTAAGAATCAAGCTGACCATGAGAAACACCTTCGTTGTATTCTCAAACTTCTGCATCAGGAGAAGCTCTATGCCAAATTTTCTAAATGTGAATTTTGGCTACGAGAAGTCCAATTTCTTGGACATGTGGTCAGTGAGTGTGGTATCCAGGTGGATCCCGCTAAGGTTGAAGCAGTTATGAACTGGCAAGAACCAAAAACGCCTACAGAGATTCGTAGCTTCCTGGGATTGGCAGGATATTACAGGCGTTTCATCGAAAATTTTTCAAGGATTGCTGCACCCCTAACTTCCTTGACCAAGAAGAACGTAAAGTTCGTTTGGGGCCCTAAACAGCAAGAGTCCTTTGATATTCTGAAGCAGAAGTTGAGCAATGCCCCAGTACTGACATTGCCAGATGGAATAGAAGAGTTCGTGGTTTACTGCGATCCATCGCACACTGGCATGGGGTGTGTGCTTATGCAGAAAGGCAAGGTTATTGCCTATGCTTCAAGACAGTTAAAGGTGCATGAAAAGAATTACACCACCCACGACTTGTAGTTGGGTGCCGTTGTATTCGCACTAAAACTGTGGAGGCACTATCTATATGGTGTCAAGTGTGTGATCTATTCTGATCACAAGAGCCTTCAGCATCTGTTTAATCAGAAGGAATTAAACATGAGGCAACGCCGTTGGATGGAAACTTTAAATGATTATGATTGTGAAATCAAATACCATCCCGGCAAGGCGAATATAGTCGCCGATGCCTTGAGTAGAAAGGAGAGGGTGAAACCTATCCGAATCAATGCCAAGCGCATGGAGATAAAGAATAATTTGATTGAAAGGTTGTTAGCTGCACAGAAGGAAGCTGTGTTGGAAGCTAACTATCCTAACGAAAAGTTAGGAGTAACTGAGGAGCAGTTAACTCTTAGCAAGGATGGAATTTTACGATTAAATGGACGAATATGGGTTCCAATTTATGGAGGACTTCGAGATGTCATCCTCCAAGAAGCCCATAGTTCCAAATACTCCGTTCATCCTGGAGCTGATAAGATGTACCAGGATCTAAAGGCAAATTATTGGTGGATAGGCTTGAAAAAGTCTGTAGCCACTCATGTAGCTAAATGCTTCACATGTGCGCAAGTCAAGGCCGAGCATCAAAAGCCGTCAGGCTTGCTACAACAGCCTGAACTTCCTACGTGGAAGTGGGAAATGGTAACTATGGATTTTATCACCAAGTTACCTAAAACCAGGAAAGGAAATGATACAATATGGGTTATAGTTGATAGACTGACTAAGTCAGCACATTTCTTACCCATCAAGGAGACTTATAGCTCCGACATGTTAGCCCAGTTATACGTTGATAAGATTGTAGCCTTACATGGCATACCTGTGGCTATTATCTCTGATAGAGATACTAGGTACACGTCGCATTTTTGGAAGAGTTTCCAACAATCTTTGGGCACACGTTTGAATTTTAGTACGGCTTATCATCCTCAGACTGACGGTCAGAGTGAGCGTACTATTCAAACGTTAGAAGACATGCTACGTGCATGTGCGATCGATTTGGGTGGTAGTTGGGATAAGAACCTACCATTAATCGAATTCTCCTACAACAATAGCTACCATACCAGCATTAAGGCTGCGCCTTTCGAGGCATTATACGGTAGAAAGTGTAGATCGCCTATTTGTTGGGCGGAAGTTGGAGATGTCCAATTATCAGGACCAGAGATAGTGTTTGAAACAACGGACAAGATTGTCCAGATTCGTGACCGTCTCAAAGCTGCCCGAGATAGGCAGAAGAGTTACGCTGATCCTAAGCGTAAGGATTTTCACTTCGAAGTAGGTGACAAAGTCCTACTTAAAGTGTCACCCTGGAAGGGAGTGATGCGATTTGGTAAGAAAGGCAAGCTAAGCCCGAGATACATAGGACCTTTCGAGGTTATCGAACGTGTCGGGTCAGTTGCCTATAAGTTAAACTTACCAGAAGAGCTCAGTGGAATTCACAATGTGTTCCACATATGCAATCTGAAGAAGTGCTTCGCTGATGAATCACTGGTTATACCACACACAAATGTGCATATAGATGAGAGCTTAAAATTTGTGGAAAAACCTTTGTCGATTGAAGATTGACAGGTAAAGAAGCTTCGAATGAAGCATGTACCTATTGTAAAGGTCAAATGGGATGCCCCTAGAGGTCCCGAATTCACGTGGGAGGTTGAATCCACGATGAAAGAAAAGTACCCTTACTTATTTCAGTAAATCTCGGGTCGAGATTTATTTTAAGGGGGTGAGGATGTAACACCTCGAAAATTCACGTCCTATAATGTGTAGACACGTGTCATATGTTTAAACGTGTGAAAGAAATATTATGAAAGGACTAACGTTGACAAACATGGAAAGTATGTGAATATACGTATTCTAAGTGTCAACAGTGAATAAATATATTATATATTAACCCTACAAGATGCTCATACCTTCCAACGAATAAATCATGGATCATACGAAGCTAAAAGTGAGAGATTACAAACTATAGGGGCTAAATGTGTCAACATGTTTAAATTATACCTCTGAGTGACCTTTTGACAAACCCGAAGCTTTGTAACGGTTAATTATGCTCACTAGAATACACGGTTTAAATTTCGTAAAGTTTCGTTAACGTATGAGAAAGTTATGATCAAATTCGTGTGCGAAGGGTTAAAGCGTAAACGTTGAAAGTTATGACTTTTCGGGTTAACCGGAAGTGTCCAGGGACTTGGCAAAGTGGGTATAAGTCCTAAAGTCCTTGTGGGTAATTATAAGGGGGTCAAAATGCAAGAAATAACCTTGGTTGCCCTTTCGAAGAGCCAAGGGTCAACTTTGCAACAAATAGAAAATGGAAAATCTGAAATTAAGGGCCATGCGGCCCGCGTGAGGATATGTTAAACGGGAGGCGGGCCGTGTGAGGCGCCCAGAACCAGAAAAACGTGACAGCTGCCTGTAAACGCGGAGAACCGATCTTTAAACGACATTTCTGCATTATGGGCGATCCCTAAACTATCCTAGAACACCAGGACACATGTGGGAATGTTGTGGGCAGTAGTAGACCTTGTTGTCAACCAATTGCGGTGCTTAAATTCACTATAAAAGGGCCTTCAAGTTCACTGTAACACCCCGTGTTTTCACGAGTGAAAGTCAAGGTCAGGGTCAGAGTCAACGACCGATTTCGCGCAACTTGACTCGTAGAAATACTTCTATTTTATTTATATTATGTGGAGTAAGTGTCGTACATTACAATAATCGAATCGTATTAACCGTATTTCAATCGACCTACGACTGTGAATGATAGGAAGTAACAATGCGATAAAGTTAATCAAGCTATGCTAATCAAATCGACATCGAACCGTAACTTGAACTGTGTATTTTACTTGTTGTTTATACGTGTGTGTGTGCCTTACATGTTACCTGTGCATGTTTATTTTATGTCATGTTGTGATAATCAAGCGAACTCAATCGAACTCGAAGTCTAACTCGAACGTAAGCGAACCCGAACCCGAATTCCGAGTCGAACCATATAAGAAGTAGTTGGGACTGAAAGTAATTTGACTAGGAAACCCTATCGAATCGCTCGCAAATCGAAACCGAAACCGAAGCAACATCGCACCGAACGCACCAAAGTAGGCGGCATCCGCACGGATGGCCAATCCGCACGGATGGCCAATCCGCACGGATTGCCAATCAGCACGGATTGCCAATCCGCACGGATTGCCAATCCGCACGGATGACCTATCTGCGCGAATATCCTATCCGGGTACGTGCCATGCGCACGGCTCACCCTTTCCCTTTTTGGCATCCTATAAATACACGGGTCACTCTCCAACTTTTCCACTTTTGGCAAGTGACGTCCGAACCGCACGCATTCTTCACTTTTTCTCAGATTTCTCTCAATCCAGGTAAGATCTTGCACTAATTCTTGTACATCTTTGGTCACTACACAATTCCATCTTTCAAATCTGTTGATGCACTACATCTGTCGACTTCGTCTTGTATCGAGTCTTACTTTAGATAGAATAGATCAGGGCACGTAAAACGAGAAAATGTGATAGAGTTAGAGAGATTTCGCTTGAAGGATTTAATGTATATGAGATTTCGCTTGAAGCAGCTCAAGCGAAATCAACATGTTAAGATTTCGCTTGAGTGATGCTGAAGCGAAATCTCAAAGTCTATATATAGAGGTTCAATGTCAAGCGAAATCATAAGTAACATTTGAGAGATTTCCATACCGAGGTGCTGCCGGTGTGAGAACTGATTGTATTTGTGTTCATATCAATACAAATCAGTGTTAAAGTGAAGATTAAGCTGTGTTTAAATCAAATACTTGTTTTCCGCACCTGTATTTGATAGAATTCCTCTGAACCGACTCGTTCAGGTCGCAAAACCGATCCTTACAATTGGTATCAGAGCTTGGAGGAGGAGTTCTGCAAAATTCAGCCGAAATTGATCAAAATTTTTTACTTCTACACCTTCTTTTCTCAGTTCAGAAATATTTCACGATCAAAATTGATTAAAATTCTCACGGATTGTTTAAAAGTACTAGATAACAAATCCTTGAAAGTTTCACAGCAAAATTCGACTTAAAAGTGATCAAAATCGACATTTGAATGGAGTTCGCTTGAACAGTTCAGTATTATTGGACGATTTCGCTTGAAACTTCAAGCGACACTTGACAGTTCGCTTCAAAGTTTATTTGTTTTCGCTTCAAGGATTTCGCTTCAAAGTTTATTTGTTTTCGCTTCAAGGATCTCGCTTCAGGGTTCTTATTTCGCTTCAAGTGTTTCGCTTCAAGGATTTCGCTTCAGAAAGTTGTCACTTGAAAGTTGCGCTTGAACTATTTCGCTTCAAAGTGTTTCGCTTGAAAGGTATCGCTTGAAAGTGTCTGAAACATGGATAACGATTTTCACAACGCGTTTGCAACATCGCCTAGTTCATCTTCCATTGCTCAGAACATGAATTCAGAAAATGAAACGGGGACGACTCAGAAACCCCCGAAGCTAATGGGAATTGAAGAATACTATGGATGGAAAGATAGATTCGAGAACTGGGTGCAAGCAAATCATTTAAGATCATGGGAATGTATTCTGACAAAGTATACTCCACCACAAACCGAAATGCAGACTGAAAAACAGCTTTCAGATTTTAGTAAAGAAGAACGGGAAATATACCGAGCTGAAAAGATGATGATCAGTTTACTTCAACAGGCCATCAAAGAAGACATCTTCATACTACTTCAACATGACAAAACATCACAATCAATATGGGATGCTCTAAAAATCAAGGTTGAAGGCAGTACGAGTATGATTAAAAGCGAGAAGGCATTGCTTAAGAAGGAATTTGATTTGTTCACAAGTTTGCCCGGAGAAGATACAAAGAAACTCATTGAACGATATTGTCACTTAGTGAGAACAATGTCAATGATGGGCATTAAAAAGGAAAATGATGAATGGGTGGATAAACTTGCTGATGCGTTACCTCAGAAAGAGTGGGGAACTTATTTGATGATATTGAAGAATACTGGAGTTTATGATAGGTTGTCGATCTCTCAGTTCATTGAAAAGATTGAAAGTCAGGATTTGGAACAGCAGAAGATTGCTAGGATGAATAATCCAAGTGGTCAACAAGATGTAAAGATGTACTACAAGGGTAGTGTTCCGAATTCAGAAGCTGAGAGAAGTCCGAAAATTCAGACTGCTTATAGTGTTGGAGATTCTACAGAAAAGACTGATCAAAACTCGAACAAAAACAACAGTGGTTTTTCATTGTATCCAAGTGTTAATCCGAAAAGCTCATCAGAAAGTTTTCAGTCTCAAAGCACAAAGATGGGAAATGGTTGTGTGATTCAATGCAACATAGCTCTAAATCTTCCAGAAGGTCAAAGTTTTTCTGAAGACATTGCAAAAGATCATATGGCTTTACTTGGTTCCGTGCTTATCTCATATGAAGGTTTAGTAGCTGGTCGAATTGGAAATCCTATGCTTACCAAAGAGGATTACGACCAAATAGATGCCGAAGAGATGGAACTGATGGATATTAAATGGTGTCTTGCTAGTGTTCTTAGACGTGCTGAAAAGTTCAAGACAATTACCGGGAGAAATGATTTTCTTGATGCTTGTGTTTCTACTTTAGGTTTTGATAAATCTAAAGTTACTTGTTTCAGGTGCAGGGAAAAAGGTCATTTTAAGCGGGAGTGCAAGAACAGAGAAGTTAGTGGTGCTCAAAATCCATTTGGAAAGGATGACTACTACCGGAAAGCCATTTATCAGCAAGTTGGTCAGACACAAGAATTACAAACGGCTCATGGTAGAAAGATTGAAGATTCAAAGAAAGGATGTTTGGTAGATTTCAACTGGAGCAACTACATTTCTTCTAACAGCACAGCATGTCTAGTGGATCAAAATGATGAACAACTACCTGAAGGATTCAGTTGGGATATGTTTGTTGATGAAAAAGGAGATTTCAAAGCTTTCATTGCAAAGATTATTAGAGAACCAGACTTATTTGCTACTTGGATGAGTTCAATTGGTGAAAAAGTGAAAGATCAATCAATTACATCTGAAGAAAGTTTAAAAAATGCTGATTCTGAGTCATTCACTACAGATGAGAGTGTACAAAATAATGATACTTCAGAAAAGGAAGCTGCATTTGATCAAACACCATCTGATTCTGGTGTATCAGAAGATGATTCTAACAAATCTGTAGAGTTTGATCAAACACCAATTGAGATTAGCAGTGATGATGAGGAAGAGAAACATATTAATGTGGCTAAACATCATCTTTCTCCTGAAAGTTTTCATTTCTATTTTGCAGATCAAGCTTAATAAATATCAATTTTATTCAAATATCAATTTTATAAAATTTATAAAATTAATAAATATCAATTTAAACATCAATTTTATTTTGATGATCCTTAATTTCTATCTCCTGAAAGTTTAATAAATATCAATTTTATTGTTTCATCAGCTTGCTGAGGGCGATGCTATGTTTCAAGCATTTGCAGAAAGCATTATCCAGGGACTAGGTCAGAAATTTCTTTCAGCAGAAGTCCCGGGATAATACCCCAGATATCACTGAGCATAAAGACCTAGTATCTCAGAATAAGGGACCTTTCAAACAAGATTTCAGGGGTTACCTATATATCCAAGTTTGTGTTAACCCACAGAACAAGCAAGTTTGAAATTTAGGTTTATATCCTGTCACAATCTACTAAATGTGCAAAAATCTACTGGCACATCATCAGTGAGACCGTTTATCACATTTTTACTTTCCAATTCTTTAGCGTGCCGTGATAGTCCACTGATGTACTATCATTTCCTCTTATTCGCAACACAACTCATTTTGAATTTTATCATGTTTTTGGCTTTTTCAAATTTTCAAATGTTTTTGGATTTTCTGAAAAAAAAAATTACTCCCCCTAAAATGCAAACACATTTTAGGAAATTTGAAAATAAACTGTACAATAAAGTGACAACTGATATCGAATCGCATCAAATCGCCATTCACTAGGCATAAACAATCAGAACTCCCCCTATCACAAAACTATTATCTCATTTAGATTTCAAAACACTTAAGTTTGTTTTAATCAAAATGATTTTTCCGGAAAATAATTTTATGATGATATAATCGTTTATAAATTCGGGGTGTGGTTCATCACATTGTCTTTCAAAATACCAATTGTAAGTATGGTCCAATCAAGTTCAACTTAATGACCTTGATTAACCTTTTTCATGTAAGCATTTTCTATACCAATTGTAAAAATTACCACATGTAGGAATGTTACGTCTACATCACCATTTTACCAATCATAATGCCGATTCCTGCTTCGCACTTACCAACCTGGAAGCTCCGGCGTAGTCCTTCAACCTGTAAAAATTAAACACATTAAAAAATCTTTCACTAAATCTATCTTAACAAGAATGATGCCGATTCCTGATCCACGATTACAAACTTGGGATCTCCGGCATAGTTCTAAGACTTCAAGGGAAACAGACTTCCATCCAAGTCTTCTTAGACTTGATGGCTTTCAGTTCTTGCGCAGTAGGGTTGTATGTTGCCTTTTTAGTTGCATAAAAATCTTTAACCCCCTTAACTTTCCCATTCAACATTTTTCCAAAAATTTTCTTAACACTTCCATTGAATGTTTTCTCGACATCAAATTTAGTTTTCTCTGTGTAAAACTGATTCGAGATATCAACCTTACCAACTTTCTGTTTAATTTCTTCAAATTTCAGTGATGGAAACTCATCATCATTCACTGAAATTTTCACCTCACCCTGTGGCTCTTCTGGCTTTGTGGAACCAGATTCATCACCAACTTTCTCATCATCTTTCTTAACAACCCACACTTGGTTGTCTTTTGCATTCTTTTTGTAAAAATTCTTTTTAGAACATTCACCAACCTCATAAGTTGAGTTTTCAAAAATTTTAAATTTTTCAATTGGTGGTTCAACATCAACAACTGTCTCTTTCAATTTCTGATAAACTCCCTGTTTTGTTTTGGCATTTTTCTGACAGTTCCATGCAATGTGACCAGTTTCATTGCACTTGTAACAGGTACGAGTCTCTCTTTGATAAAACAATTCAGTTCCATTCTTCTTCTTTTCAGCAAGAAATTCTTGATTTGACTGTCTCCAGAATGGTTTCTTCTGTTCTTCTTCTGCAAATCCACCTGATACAAATTCTGTTTTTGTTTTAGAATTTTTCAAATTTTTATGATTTTCTTGTGGAATAAATCCTAATCCTTTCTTTTTGTAGCTACGATTTTGGTTAGATTTCTTTTGAAAACCAGAACCAAAATTGTAACCCTTTTTCTTGTTTAGACGTTGTTGCACTCTTGAGGTGTACTTTTTAGGTTTTTCAGTAATATTTAAATCTTTTATTTCAGAAATATTAATTTCTGTCATTTTGAAAACCTTTTTGATCATGTCAAAACGAACACTTCTTATTGGAAACTCTTTGTCAGAGTATAATTTGTCCGAATCATTTAAAGTATATGCAACTTCAAATGTTTCATCATCCAAATTTGCTTTCGATAACAAAAATTCTTTACTATAAGACCGTTTAACCGACGACTGTGAACTGTTGACCGACGAACTCGAACTTTTGACAGACGAACTTGAACACCCAGACTCAGACTTTGACTCAGACTCCTCCTCAGTGTCTAACACCTGATCGACCACCTTTTTGATTAACTCAGACTCATGATCAGTATCGGATGAGGTAAATGTGACATCAATGTTATCTGGTAAAACGTCAGTTGTATCGGTTTTTAGCTTTATATTGACTGCTTTTTCAAGTTGCTCCTCGTTCGGTTTTCTAGGAGAATACCCTTCCCAAATTGGAGGTGGACACTTGTTATATCTAACAGTCGGTTTCTTCCACTATCTTTCTTTTCCTTCTTTGGCTTATCGTCTTGAAAAGCTTCCATACCTGCAACAGTTGGGTAAATACGATCAATGAGATAATCAGAACTAGAATAACTTTGTAATAGACGTCTAATTCTCTCATTCTCAATTTTTTCTGTCTCCAACTCTTGCTTCCATTTAGCACTTTCTTCGATGTAAAAATTAATTGCTTTCTGCTTTGTCATCATCACAGCATTCATCATCGTAAGAGCTTGTTCTCTTTCTGAATTTGTCTTTTGGAGACCAGTTACTGTTTTGTTCAAGACATCATAAGATTCTTTCACATAGTTAAGATTGAACAGTAACTGCTCTTTCTTCTTCTCATACTCAGCGATTATGTCATCTTTTGCTGCACATTCCTTGCATGCTTCTAAACACTTCTCGCAAGGCTTTACAACTTCAACAATCTTCTCAACTTCGATTGTTTTAACTACCTCAATCACTTTTTCTACTTCTTTTTCAACCTCAGTAATCTTCTTAACAACACTTTCCACATTCTGAACATCACCATCAGATTCAGTTTGTTGTTCTTTTGCAGCTCTTTTCTCCTTTAGTTTCTCTACTCGATCTGCAAAATAAAAATGAAAACTTTCAGGAGAAAGATGAGATTTGGCAACATTAACATATTTTTCTTCCTCATCATCACTGCTGCTATCAACTGATGTTTGATCACTTTCAATTTTCTCTATAAACTGTGAGATTGTCAATCCATCATACACACCAGTATTCTTCAAGATCATCAAATACGTTCCCCACTCCTTTTGAGGTAACGCGTCCGCCAATTTATCCACCCACTCCTCACGACCTTTTTCAACACCCAACATAGATAAAGATCGCACCAAATGACAGTATCTCTCGATTAGCTTTTTAGTATCCTCTCCCGGCAAACTACAAAACAAATCAAATTCTTTCTTTAGTAACGCTTTCTTGCTTTTGATCATGTTTTCGCTTCCCTCGAACTTGACCTTTAGTGCATCCCAAATTGACTTAGCAGTTTTGTCGTGCTGTAACAGAATGAATATATCTTCTTTTATCGCCTGCTGCAACAAACTAATCATCATTTTCTCAGCTCTATACATTGCTCGTTCTTGATCAGTGAACTCGGATATTTCTTTTATGACTTGCAAATCTGTTCGAGGCAATGTGTACTTCTTCAATATGCATTCCCACGATCTGAGATGATTTGCCTGAACCCAGTTTTCAAAGCGATCTTTCCACCCGTAGTATTCTTCAATACTCATCAGTTTCGGGGGTTTCTGAGTGGTTCCCGTCTCGTTTTCAAGATTCATGGCTTGAGCAATCGCAGCTGGTGATGACGGTGTTGCAAACGCATTATAAAACCCGGTATCCATGACTTGAAATCAAAGAATTTCTCAAACAATCTTTCACACGAACTGATTCTCCTCGTAACACAATAATACCGGACAAGTACCTTTACAAAAAAAACAAACAAACAATCAGTTTAAACGCTTATCAATTAATTGAATAAGACTGGTACTCGAACTGATGATTTTTCTGTTCGGACAGAACTTTGACCAACTGTGCGGACTGAATGACCCGGATCGAATTCAATTGACTTGACCCTTTGAAACTTTTGAACTCCAAACCGTACTGACTGACAGAAATCACGACTCAAACCACGCGACCTGTGGATTCTATTCAAACAATTTGGAATAAAATTGCACACGACTTGATCAACTAACTCATGTAAGCTAATATGTCACAAAATATACTGACAAATTATAAAGGATTGACTATATCAAAACATATTAACCGAAAACTATTTTTAAAAAAATCTCATTTGGCCTTTATCACAAAACCGACAACAAATGATCTAAAATACTTTGATTGGACTGTAACTTTTGATAACAAATCGAGATAACACAATTTGACCACCACATCCACTAACCTGACAAACACTTTAATATCACATGCAAAACATTAAATGGTTCTTATCCTAAATACACGTGATGATGTTTCACCGTTTTTCAAAACAAATGGCAGTCACATACACATTGAGACACAAAATGATTCATGATATCATGCAACCGACAATTACATCACATTGATTCAAACACAGTAACTGATCACATGCAAACTATGATATTATAATCAATATATTCACATGGGTAACAGAATGATGACTGACACTATCATCTTTAATCACAATCACGTAATGTTCACTTTATCAGACCTTCACACCACTCGATGACTATCACATGAAAAAGTTAAAAGACCAAGCTATAAATTGCAACAGATTTACAAGGATTGCCTTTAACTCCTCGTGGTCGACAATTTCAATACCAAATCACATGAACTGATATATTTTCATGCACACTAAACACAAACTTGTTCACCAAAAAATACGATACAGTGCACTATCCAGCAGATTCAATTTGTTTTCAATGAACAGCAAAATTCAGTTAAGACATCAGAATATTTCAAGTGAACTGCAGATTTCAATCAGATGCCAACGTATTTTCAAGCGAAATGCAATCAGATCAGTTTCGCTTCAACTATTCAAGCGAAATCAAATAATGTTCTCAAGCGAAATCAACAGAAATACATCAATCTTGAAGCGAAATCAACAGATTATCATCAACTTGAAGCGAAATCATGCTCAACTTATGATTTCAAGCGAAATCCACAAGTATTCTGAAGCGAAACCTGCTGATGACAGCCAATTCGATCTGATTTTGGTTCGATTAATCCAGTTTTAATCTGATTTTAGATCTGAAAGTCTCAAGGATTTGTTAAAACATGTTTTCGCATGTATTGTGAAAGTTTGAACCGAATTTGTCCGTAAAAAGAAAGGTGTAGAAACAGATTTTACGGCTGAATCAACAAGAACTCTTCTTCACTGGCTCTGATACCAATTGTAGGATCGGATTCCGACCTAAACGAGTCGTTTGGAAGAGTTCTAGTCCGTTTCAGAGGCGGAAACTAAGAAACGGATCTGTAAACAGCTTGTTTCACACTTTAATCTTCTTGTATATTAATTTGACAACCTTTACATTCAGAAGAGAAACCGGCAGCACTTCGGTATAGCTCTGAGAAAACTGTTACAAATGAAATGTATGACAACCTATTTATAGAACACATGATTTCGCTTGAAGCTCTCAAGCGAAATCCCTTACATATTCATTCAAGCGAAATTGACAATTTGAACTTTGTCTTCAAGCGAAATCTTCCAAAACAACAATCTGATTTCAACTTTAAGCATTTCACTTTTGTCCTTTTGTGATGTGATGTCATCGATGATGTCATCTTGATGACGTCATCATGACATCATGTCTTGTTTAGATTCGCACCGAACCCGAGACTCGATACAAGACGAAGACGACAGATGTGTGCACCAACAGATTCACGTTGATTGACGATATGTTTGTCCTCTTAAGCTCAATCTAAAAACTTTCAATCTGCTTACCGATACTTTAAGGTATATTTAGATAGCACTAAATTCTTATGGACCCCACGATCTCAGCATATCCCCTCATCATGCAATACACTGACTCAAGTAATGCCTTTAAACTTTTATCAACTGTGATTTGTGCGAAAATAAAGCAGAATGTTTAAACATTAACAATCAGGTCGATACTTCCGTATACGCAGAGAAAGTCCAATGTTTAAACAAAATAAAAAATAAAAATAAGTTGAAGTTGTTTAGGCTTTAACCACCAGGTCGATACTCCCGTATACGCAGAGGTGATCCAAAGCTTAAACGAAACACCAAAGAAAATAAAGCAGAACGTTTAGGCAACAACATCCAGGTCGATACTCACGTATACGCAGAGGATGTCCGATGCTTAAACAAAATAAAGAAATAAAACAAGTTTAAATCTTCGCAAAATGAAAATGCACAATCACAGCGACTTTTTAGCAAAGTTGTGAAAGTTCACAAACTTAACCAGTTTTATGCTTTTTGGCAATCAGCGATTACTGAGTAGGCACACAGTCAAGAAGGACAAAACCAAGTACTACACTTTCAACCGTGTTTCCCACTAGAACTAGGCTTTTTGCTTTAGGTTTGTATCGTTTTCGCAAATCTACTAGTCTAGCTGAGCCTATCGTCACATCTTTAGTTCAACTGGTGAAAGTTTAATAGATGATATGTTTAATCTTTAGTCTAGATGATATGTTTCATCATTAAATTTTATTGGTGAAAGTTTAATAGATGAAAGTTGGGATATGATATTTATAAAATTGATATTTAATAAATATTAATGATGATATTTATTTTGCAAATGCTAAACATCATCTTTAGTTCAACTGGTGAAAGTTTAATAAAATGATGATTCTGTTTGATAGAGAAAAACTGATAGAAATTAAGGATCTAAAATCTATTGAAAAACCTAAAAAATACACTTCTAGAGTTCAACAAAGGTTAAACAAGAAAAAAGGAAAAAAGAATTACAATTCTGATTCTAGTTTTCAAAAGAAAACAAATCAAAATTGTAGTTACAAAAGAAAAGGTCTTGGTTTTACTCCACCTAAAAATCGTAAAAATGAAAAATATGTTAGAGATTTTAAATCAAAAATGACATATGTTGCAGGAAAAAGCTATGAAGAGGAGTCAAATAGCTTATCTTTGGAGAAATCAAATCAAGAGTTCCTTGCTGAAAGGAAAAAGACAGGAACTGGAGTTTTTCATCCAACTGGAGTTTTTCAAACCAGAGACACAAGAACTTGTTTTCAATGCCAAGTTGTTGGACACATTGCTCATAATTGTCCAAACAAAATCAACAAAAAACAGGGAGTTTCTGAAAAAATTAAAGAAAAAGTGGTTGAAAAGAATGATTCACCAACTACAAACTTCAAAAATTTTGAAAATTCAAAGAATGAAGTTGGTGAAAATTCTAAAAGATTGTACAAAAAGAGTGCAAAAGACAATCAAAAATGGATTGTTAAAAAATCAGGAGAAAAATCTGACAATGATTCTGATTCCACAAAATCAGAGGAGTCACAAGATGAAATTGAAGATTTGATGAATGATGTTGATATTAAATCACTGAGTGTGGAAGAGTTTAAACAAATGGTTGATAAAGTTGAAAGCTCAGATTTTGATATTGAAAAAACATTCAATGAAAATGTTAAGAAAATTTTCAAGAAAATGCTTGATGGGAAAGTAAAGGGGGTTAAAGATTTTTATGCAACTAAAAAGGCAACTTACAATCCTACTGCTCAGGAATTGGAAGCCACCAAGTCAAATAAGACTTGGGTGGAAGTTTGCTTTCCTTAAAGTCTTAGGACTTGCCGGAGATCCCAAGTTTGTATCGTGGATCAGGAATCGGCATCTTTCTAATGTTTGAAGATTTTGGTTAAAAGATTTTGATAGTGTTTAAATGTTTACAGGTTGAAGGACTACGCCGGAGCTTCCAGGTTGGTAAGTGCGAAGCAGGAATCGGCATTTTGATTGGTAAAATGGTGATGTAGACGTAACATTCCTACAAGTGGTATTGTGGTCTACAAGTGGTAATTTTTACATTTGGTATAGTAGGTGCATACATGAAAAAGGTTAATCAAGGTCATTAAGTTGAACTTGATTGGACCATACTTACAATTGGTATTTCGAATAGACAATGTGATGAACCACACTCCGAATCTACAAATGATTATATCATAAAAACTTAGTTTCCGGAAAAATCATTTTGATTAAAACAAACTTAAGTGTTTTGAAATCTAAATGAGAAAATAGTTTTGTGATAGGGGGAGTTCTGATTGTTTATGCCGAGTGAATGGCGATTTGATGCGATTCGATATCAGTTGTCACTTTATTGTACAGTTTATTTTCAAATTTCCTAAAATGTGTTTGCATTTTAGGGGGAGTAAAAATTTTCAGAAAATCCAAAAACATTTGAAAATTTGAAAAAGACAAAAACATGATAAAATTCAAAAATGAGTTTTTGTTGCATATAGAGGAAATGATAGTACATCAGTGGACTATCACAACATGCTAAAGAAATGTAAAGATAAAAAGTGATAAACAATCTTACTGTGGATATGTCAGTAGGTTTTTGCACATTTAGTAGATTGTGACGAGATATAAACATAAATTTCAAACTTGCTTGTTCTGTGGGTTAACACAAACTTGGATATATAGGTAACCCCTGAAATCTTGTTTGAAAGGTCCCTTATTCTGAGATACTAGGTCTTTATGCTCAGTGATATCTGGGGTATTATCCCGGGACTTCTGCTGAAAGAAATTTCTGACCTAGTCCCCGGATAATACTTTATGCAAATGCTTGAAACATAGCATCGCCCTCAGCAAGCTGATGAAACAATAAAATTGATAGTCGCTGCTGTTGTAATGCAAAAAGATCCTCTAAAGGGGACACACCAAAAGTCGAAGCCGTCATCTCTCTGCGTATACGGGAGTATCGACCTGAGCTCTCACGGCCCTCGTACTATAATTTATTCCCCTGACAGATATCATCTGTGGTATACTCACCTGTAAGACTGAATATTGGGATCTGGATACGGGAGTATATTCAAGTAGTGGGACACACGGATAAGTTTAAGTCTTTTAAAACATTAACATCGTATCTCGGATCAATTGAACTTTGTGTGAAAATTTAAGTGGACAAACATACTGACAATCTAGGTAAATTGTTTAGAACTTAATATGAAATGAAGCTTAACGGTGTTAGTGATATGTTTCATAAACTGATATGATCCTCTTGCACAAACTCACAAAAATATTGTTTGTAAATATTTCTTTAGTGTATTCCTTTACAATCAAAAATTACAAAAAGATTTTAGTGTGTTTTAGCATAAATTTTGAAAAATTCAAAAAGATTTTCGACAACTGATATTGGAAAGCTGATTGTCAAAATTTCAAGTGCTAAACATGATGACTTGATTGTGAGGGGGAGTGAATCTTAAAGTATAAAAGGTTTGTTAAAATTCTTACAATTTGGTATTTTAAAACCTACATTTGGTTCTTCATTGGTTTGTGATATGAGAAAGAATTATCTGATTATATCAGATTGTTGGTGCATTTAAATTATTAAATTTAGAAAATTTATTTCTGGGTTAAGATTGTTACAGGTGAGCCAGGTTAATTCATTCAAAGTTTACAAAAGTCAGACTCTGATCATGAATCTTAAGTTTGCTAGCTGCTGATGCTGATGAACTTAAGGAATCAAGAGATCTGATCAAGAGAATTAGATAAAAGCCAGGCAATGATCTTGTAAACAACATTTAAGTCAGACATCGATCCTAAAGCAGATGTTGCTGAAGAACAAATGAATACCAGCAAATCGTGAGGGGGAGTCTGATAGAGCCAGGAGATTCTGGAAAAGAAGATAGAAAGAGAAAAGCCCAGAGACTGATCAAGAATGAAGGTGTGAAGACACAGCATTGGTGTATCTCGATAGTCGACTCGTCAACATCTGAGGGGGAGTCTGTTGATGCACTACATCTGTCGACTTCGTCTTGTATCGAGTCTTACTTTAGATAGAATAGATCAGGGCACGTAAAACGAGAAAATGTGATAGAGTTAGAGAGATTTCGCTTGAAGGATTTAATGTATATGAGATTTCGCTTGAAGCAGCTCAAGCGAAATCAACATGTTAAGATTTCGCTTGAGTGATGCTGAAGCGAAATCTCAAAGTCTATATATAGAGGTTCAATGTCAAGCGAAATCATAAGTAACATTTGAGAGATTTCCATACCGAGGTGCTGCCGGTGTGAGAACTGATTGTATTTGTGTTCATATCAATACAAATCAGTGTTAAAGTGAAGATTAAGCTGTGTTTAAATCAAATACTTGTTTTCCGCACCTGTATTTGATAGAATTCCTCTGAACCGACTCGTTCAGGTCGCAAAACCGATCCTTACAAAATCTCCACTTTAACCATGAAATCATCCGGATTTGGGGTATTCTCGGGTGACGTCATCATGAAGTTCTTATGAACTTCAAGCTTGACCTCATTCCACCAAGAATGACTCAGATCTACACGATTTCTACAAGATTTCACAATAACTTCACCTAGATCTAAGCTTTTCTAAGGATAAAAGAGTTGAAAGAAATAAACCTAAGTTCTCTCCTTCTTTTTCCCTTAGCATCGGTACGAATCTGATCGGTTCTAGTCTTCTACTCGATAATAGTGAAGCACTAGTCCTGGATCTGGATTCTACCCACAGACACCTGATTTCGGGGTCAACCGAAATAACCGTTCTGAGTCGCCGACAGGCCGAGTTTGGGTGGTTCCTGACCGGTCTAGTCACGCGGGTGAGAATACAATTCCAAGTGGTTGCCACGTAACCAGAACGTCTCGATAAACGACAACAGAAACCCAGAGTGGACGAACGGAACAATCAGACCAGAGGCTGTCCGCACGGACCAGTAATCCGCACGGACAGGCTGTCCGCACGCACAGGCCATACGGACGGGTTGTCACCCGGACGAACTACCCTTGGGACCCACTTTCCAAACAAGGTTTGAGTATCGACGAATGAGCAATCCGGACGGACGATCTCTGAATGGATTACTCTTCGGATCGTGAGATACTAAGGCCTTAAAATAAATTCAAACAGTGTTCATCCGCACGGCCAAGTCGTCCGCACGGACAGGCTATCCGGACGGATTGTCTCTGCCCGCGCGCACAGACTGTCCGCATGGATCACCATAGTCCGCACGGACTACCATACGCACGGATTGTCATCCGCGCGACCGGCCTGAAAGGTAGAAACACTTATGTGTTTTCTAAATGCTACAACGAAAACTCCAAAGCACAAGCCATCATACACAAACACATCTCACACTTAGGAAGAAACAATCCACTTGAACGTTTACTCACACAAACAACTTGTCCGTACGGATAAGTCATCCGCACGCACAACTAATCCGCACGGATTACCATCCACACGGACAGCTCGCACGCACGGATAGCTTATCCGGATGGATCACCATCCGCACGCATCACCATCCGCACGGATAGTTCATGCGCACGGATGACTCCCTCTCACGGATAGCTGATCCGCACGATTAGCCATCCTAACCACTCTCACTTTGTACTGTTTTACGCGCCACTTATCGTTATGTTATCGAATCTATTCAGGCTAACCGTACTCGCTGTAAAGCGCTCCCTTCAATCCACAATCGCTGTGAGTATACTCGAACCCTTTTTTCTTTAGCACCTTTGGGTGTTACATACGTTACGACTATTCAAACTACAACTATCACACTACTCAAGCTATTTTAACGCTAAACCATTAATGCATGTTATACGTGGCTTATGAATGCTTGTTTGTTATGTTTACACATGGAATGCTGTCTACCTGCCTTAGCAACGATAGTACTATAGTTTGGACTCAGCACCCGTTCACACGGGGGTTGTTAAGGATCTTTTACTTGCATGGATTACGGTGGTAATCATGTATTGCGAACTGCCTCGGGCAGTCAACCCGCAGTCATTGGTATCGATGGATCTATGTTGATAACTAACGTGCTTCATTTCACTATGTGTACGTGCTGGTTATGCGTAAACGAATTCGAACTCTATATGCTATTATCAATCTTGTATGCTCACCTTTACATTTTACGTATTGACTTTATTTTAACGTATGTGACAGGTGCTTAGGTTGCATGTTTGCTCTTTGTGCTGTGATGAAATCGAAGCTAGGAACTGGAGTCCTAGAAACCAACGAATAAATTAGTTATGTTTAAATCTGAGTTGTCGGAACAGAATATTTGTTTTGATGTTGTCTGTAATAACTTGTTTGACTATTTATGATACGGTATGGGACGTATTACTTTAAATTAAATGGTAATGATAGTTGTTATGGAAACTTCTGGACAATCTGTTTCGCTCAGTGCCATGCCCCAATGATTCCGCCATCGGTTGGGGTGTGACAGATTGGTATCAGAGCCATAACTATAGGGAATTAGGCAAGACTCGACCTAGTCCGGGTCGAAGTCTTAGAGACCTAGTCTATAGTTAAGCACCAACAGACCAACTCACGCGTATGCGAAAACTCACCACTATCACCCACTCTTTTCTATCACTGCACTCGAATTTTCACGTTGTGAACAGGTAATGAGGCCGAGAATAGGTGTGAAAACCGCAAACTCTCGACTAAAGTTGCCTAATCAGCTTGCGTTTTAGCTACAAACGAGGAGAATCATACCAAATCAGGAGTGAAATCCATATTTTGATGAATAATCTCCTCAATTTTTATCAAAAACGAGGACGGAAGTTGCAAGATAGGGGTGAAACCCTAACCTTGACGACTCGTCCCGCTTTTATACAAAAACTCTCACCAAAGTTCGATGGACCCCAACGATCTAAAGACACAATATAACCAATGGGAATTGCGCCAACGCCCAGAATCGAGGCAAAGGCATAGTCCTGGAGGTAATTGTGCACACAGGATCCTTGTGAATGGTCGAACCAATTTGGTTAGTCGAAGTCTATTAGCCGCAGACAATCTACCTTTGAGTTAACGACCTTTATGAAGATTTTATGTAGTTTCTGCTCTTTTGTTAACGTTTTGAGACATTATTGGTTTCGACCCAACACTATTGCTTCTAACACACAACACATCATTAACCAAATCGCTCGCACCTCGCTACTTTCGAGCACTCGCAAACTCCGAATACTAGGTTTCTGTTTTCTGACTACCTCTAGTGACTAAGATATATGTGTTCTTGCTATTGTGCTTACGTGTTTAGGAGTGTTGTGATTATGTGCCCTATGTGTTATGTGATTTTGTGCAATTCTGTGATTTTGTGACTATATGCGTTTACATGGTACGTGTTACCGAGCTTTAGTAGTAATAGACGAGTGAGGTGAGATTCGAATACATGTGTTGAGTTCCATGGCGATGTCTATTGCAGACAATGTCGTCTGGATCTCGTCATCCGCTCTCTCGTCGAGAAAGGAAGGACCGACGTCTTGCTTCCATCATCGCGAAAGCTATAGCAAAGGCGGTGAGCGATGCCTATGAGAATGCCAGCAAGTCATCCGAGGAATCGAGGACTGAAGGTCCTAGAGCTGTCGCAAGACCTTTCAGCTTAAAACAATTCAAGTCATGTGGGCCGAAAGAATTCACAGGCGAAGGAGGTCCTACTGCTCTATTCCACTGGTTTGACTCTATCGAGGTTACTCTGCGACAAAGTGGTTGCCCTGATGACCTTCAAACTCTGAACGCTACCGGCGTCTTTCAGTCCCGTGCTTTGGACTGGTGGACGGCCGAGAGGAACAAGAGAGGGAATGATGCAGCTTACGGTTTGTCGTGGGACGAGCTCAAGGAAGTCATGCTAGAGGAATTCTGCCCTCCTCACGAGCGTCAAAAGCTTGAAGATGAATTTTGGCACATACATCAGAAGGATGGAGACAATGCTGGTCTCACTGCTCGCTTCAAACAGCTCAGCATTATCTGTCCTGACCAGGTCAAGACTCCTGAGATGACCATCAAGAAGTACATCCGAGCGTTGCCCGACTTCGTTGCTGATTTCGTGCAAGCGGCTAAGACTGCCACGATCGAGGAAACCTATCTGCTGGCCGCCGAAATCAATGACAAAAGGGTTAAGGCTGGAGTGTGGGATAAGACCTCCAAGCATCTGCATCAAGTCACCCCTGCTGCACCAACTGCTGAAACCACCTCGTCAAGCAACAAGAGAAAGAACAAGAGAAAGAACAGCTCCGCCAACAAGAACTGTGCGATTACTGCTGCACCGATCCAAGCTGTACCTGCCCAACAGCGTCAAGTAGCAGCGCCTGTGGCCAATGCACCGCCTGCAAAGCGTGCATATACTGGACCACACCCGCTCTGCCCTACTTGCACCTATCATCACCCGACAGCCATTCAATGCCGCTTCTGTGCTCATTGCAACGTCTACGGCCACTTTACTGCCAACTGCCGTATTCGTCAAGCTCCTGCCAATCAAGCTCTACTCGCTGCCCCACAGGGTCAACAAGCTCCTCCGGCACCCGCAGTCAAAGCCAGAGCATGCTTCACGTGTGGCGACCCGAATCATTTTGCCAACATGTGCCCGAACAGGGTGGTGAAACAAGAACCGCAGCAGCAACAACAACAGCAGCAACAACAGGCCGCACGCGCCAGAACTTTCAATCTTAATGTGCGTCAAGCCCAGGCCGACAACAACGTGGTCAATGGTACATTCCTTGTGAATGGTATTTATGCTTCATGTTTGTTTGATACTGGAGCCGATAATTGCTTTGTGTCACTCGAATTCGAGAAACTCCTTAGTCGTAAACGTTCCCGACTCTCCTCTGCATTCGATGTGGAAGTCGCTACCGGAAGAACCATCGCTGTAAACTCTGTTATTCGTGATTGCACTCTCGAGCTCAACAATCACATCTTCTCAATCGATCTCATTCCAATGCAACTAGGAAGTTTTGATGTCATAGTAGGCATGGACTTTCTTCGCGAAAACCATGCCGAAGTTGTGTGTTTCGATAAGATGATTCGTTTTTCGCTCGCAAACGGTGATTCGTTGTGTGTTTATGGTGATACTACTTCGAAGGGTCTCAAGCTTATGTCATGCCTACAAGCTAGCAAGTATCTCCGCAAGGAATACAGGGCTTTCTTGGCTAACGTTGTAGCAACGGAGAAGGAAAAGAAAGAGAAGAAGGAAGTGAAAGACGTTCCTGTGGTTCGAGAATTTCCTAGTGTTTTTCCAGAGGATCTTCCCGGACTACCTCCGATGCGCGATATTGATTTTTGCATTGAGCTCATTCCTGGAGCTAATCCTATCGCCAGAGCTCCTTATCGACTCGCGCCGTCTGAAATGCGCGAACTCTCAACCCAACTCCAGGAATTACTTGAGAAAGGCTTTATTCGCCCGAGCACCTCTCCTTGGGGCGCACCAGTCCTTTTCGTCAAAAAGAAGGACGGATCGTTCCGGATGTGCATCGACTACCGGGAATTGAATAAGTTGACTATCAAGAACCGCTATCCTCTGCCCCGAATCGACGATTTGTTTGATCAGCTGCAAGGCGCTACGTGTTTCTCGAAGATCGATCTACGTTCAGGATATCATCAGCTGCGTATACAAGAGGAGGATATACCCAAAACCGCGGTTCGCACTCGTTACGGCCATTACGAATTCGTTGTCATGCCTTTTGGCCTAACAAACGCACCAGCAGTTTTCATGGATCTGATGAATCGAGTGTGTAAACCATATCTCGACCGTTTCGTCATCGTGTTCATCGACGATGTCTTGATCTATTCCAAAACGAGAGCCGAACACGCGCAACATCTACGTTTGGTTCTCGAGTTACTCCAGGGGAACCAACTCTACGCCAAATTCTCCAAGTGCGAGTTTTGGTTGGGGGAGGTTCAGTTTCTGGGTCACATCGTAAATAGTCAGGGTATTCACGTCGATCCTGCGAAGATTGAAGCTGTTAAGAGCTGGGTTACGCCCAAGAACCCGTCTGAAGTACGCTCCTTCCTCGGGCTAGCGGGCTATTATCGACGATTTATCGAAGGATTCTCGAAGATTGCTGTACCACTTACCTCTCTCACTCATAAGGACCAGCCTTTTGTCTGGGGAACCAAACAAGAGTCTGCCTTTCGAACCCTCAAACACATGCTTTGCAATGCTCCGGTTCTCACACTACCCGACGGGAACGATAATTTCATTGTCTACTGTGATGCTTCCAACCTTGGTCTCGGTTGTGTCCTAATGCAACGGGACAAGGTCATAGCTTACGCATCTCGTCAGCTCAAAGTCCATGAGAAGAACTATACAACTCACGATCTCGAGCTAGGCGCAGTTGTTTTTGCATTAAAGATTTGGCGGCACTACCTGTATGGTACAAGGTGTACGATCTTCACCGATCATAAGAGCCTACAGCACATCTTTAATCAGAAGGAACTAAATATGCGTCAACGCCGGTGGGTAGAACTTCTCAACGATTACGACTGTGAGATTCGTTATCACCCAGGCAAAGCAAATGTTGTTGCCGACGCACTTAGTAGACGGAGCTATCTACTTAGCACTCGAAATGTTCAAGCCCAGCACAACCTCGAAGCTCTCATTCGCGACGCCCAGCATGCATGTTTCAACGAACGCACCTTGAAGAAAGAAAGAATCTACCACGATGGAGCCCAGCTTGTGAGCAAATCAAATGGGATATTCCATTTCTTAGACCGAATCTGGATTCCCAAGCGAACCAACCTGCGACAGATTATCATGGATGAAGCCCACAAATCCCGATACTCTATCCATCCCGGTGCTGACAAAATGTACCATGACCTTCGATATAGGTACTGGTGGCCGGGTATGAAACGGGATATTGCACTCTACGTCGGAAAATGCCTAACCTGTGCTAGGATCAAGGCTGAACATCAAAGACCCTCTGGCTTGCTCGAACAACCTCCAATCCCCATGTGGAAGTGGGAGAGCATAGCTATGGATTTCGTAACCAAGCTTCCAACCACGTCATCAGGCCACGACAGGATTTGGGTTGTTATTGACCGCTTGACTAAATCAGCTCACTTTCTGCCAATACGAGAAGACTACAAGGTAGAACGATTAGCCCGAATCTACACCGACGAGATCATTTGTCGACATGGGACGCCTCGTGACATCATCTCTGATCGTGATGCTCGGTTTACTTCACGATTGTGGGAAACATTTCAAACGGCACTCGGTACAACGTTTAATCTAAGTACTGCATTCCACCCACAAACCGATGGTCAGACTGAAAGAACGATTCGTACGCCTGAAGACATGCTCCGTTCGTGTGTCCTAGACTTTGGTGGTAATTGGGATAGACACCTTCCGTTAGTCGAATTCTCGTACAACAACAGCTACCAGGCTAGCATCCAGATGGCACCATTCGAGGCCTTATACGGAAGAAGATGTCGATCGACTATTGTGTGGCACGAGATCGGTCACTCGCAACTAACCGGTCTGGAGCTGCTACAAGAAACGACAGACAAAATTTTCCAAATTCGAGACAACCTAGCGAAAGCTCGGGATCGACAGAAAGTTTACGCCGATAAAAAGCGCAAACCCCGTGAATATGGCGTTGGTGACTACGTACTCCTAAAGGTATCACCTTGGAAGGGTGTAGTCCGATTCGGCAAGAAGGGGAAACTCGCGCCTCGATACGTTGGACCTTTTAAGATTCTGGAAAGGATCGGGAAAGTCGCCTACAGACTCGAATTACCGGAGGAACTTAGCAATGTCCATCCGACTTTCCACGTGTCAAACCTTCGAAAGTGCATCGCCGACCACGACTTACATGTTCCTCTAGATGATCTACAAGTGAACGAAACATTACACTTCGTGGAAAAGCCTGTCGAAATCATGGATCGCCAAACCAAAGAACTTAGGCGCTCACGCATTCCTATTGTGAAGGTCCGGTGGGAAGGCAAACGAGGCGCAGAGTTCACTTGGGAACTCGAAAGCGACATGAAGGCAAAGTACCCACAGTTGTTTAATTAAGAAATTTTGTAGGATTATAGATCAAATGTTTTCGCACAACATATCTAAGTCTTAACAATTTTTAACCGTAAAGTCTTGTTTAATTTGTCTATTATCTGTTGAAAACGTGATAGATAAGAAAGATGAAGAAATTGCTCAAATCTGAGCAATCGATCACCTGCTCAGATACCACTTGTAGGACCGATTTTGACTCCGTTACGATTATGTTTAGTCAAGCACGTTCGCGGATTCCGCACGTCGAACGTGTTGTTACGCAATCGAATCGGAGATAAATCCGGACCTACAATAATCAGAGTTCTCCTAAACGACTTCGAAATTAAGATTTGAAACTTTGTAGGCTTTTAGATCAGACAATTTCGCATATCATATCCGAAAATCATCAATTTTTAACCGTAAAAACCCGATTAATTTGACGACTTTCAGTGGTCCAAACGAGGAACTCTCACACGTGATTCACGACCTAGTTACAGCTTTCAAGCTTAATTTCGGGACGAAATTCCCTAAACAAGGGGAGGCTGTAACACCCCGTGTTTTCACGAGTGAAAGTCAAGGTCAAGGTCAGAGTCAACGACCGATTTCGCGCAACTTGACTCGTAGAAATACTTCTATTTTATTTATATTATGTGGAGTAAGTGTTGTACATTACAATAATCGAATCGTATTAACCGTATTTCAATCGACCTACGACTGTGAATGATAGGAAGTAACAATGCGATAAAGTTAATCAAGCTATGCTAATCAAATCGACATCGAACCGTAACTTGAACTGTGTATTTTACTTGTTGTTTATACGTGTGTGTGTGCCTTACGTGTTACCTGTGCATGTTTATTTTATGTCATGTTGTGATAATCAAGCAAACTCAATCGAACTCGAAGTCTAACTCGAACGTAAGCGAACCCGAACCCGAATTCCGAGTCGAACCATATAAGAAGTAGTTGGGACTGAAAGTACTTTGACTAGGAAACCCTATCGAATCGCTCGCAAATCGAAACCGAAGCAACATCGCACCGAACGCACCAAAGTAGGCGGCATCCGCACGGATTGCCAATCAGCACGGATGACCTATCTGCGCGAATAGCCTATCCGGGTACGTGCCATGCGCACGGCTCACCCTTTCCCTTTTTGGCATCCTATAAATACACGGGTCACTCTCCAACTTTTCCACTTTTGGCAAGTGACGTCCGAACCGCACGCATTCTTCACTTTTTCTCAGATTTCTCTCAATCCAGGTAAGATCTTGCACTAATTCTTGTACATCTTTGGTCACTACACAATTCCACACATTTCCATCTTTCAAATCTCCACTTTAACCATGAAATCATCCGGATTTGGGGTATTCTCGGGTGACGTCATCATGAAGTTCTTATGAACTTCAAGCTTGACCTCATTCCACCAAGAATGACTAAGATCTACACGATTTCTACAAGATTTCACAATAACTTCACCTAGATCTAAGCTTTTCTAAGGATAAAAGAGTTGAAAGAAATAAACCTAAGTTCTCTCCTTCTTTTTCCCTTAGCATCGGTACGAATCTGATCGGTTCTAGTCTTCTACTCGATAATAGTGAAGCACTAGTCCTGGATCTGGATTCTACCCACAGACACCTGATTTCGGGGTCAACCGGAATGACCGTTCTGAGTCGCCGACAGGCCGAGTTAGGGTGGTTCCTGACCGGTCTAGTCACGCGGGTGAGAATACAATTCCAAGTGGTTGCCACGTAACCAGAACGTCTCGATAAACGACAACAGAAACCCAGAGTGGACGAACGGAACAATCAGACCAGAGGTTGTCCGCACGGACCAGTTATCCGCACGCACAGGCCATACGGACGGGTTGTCACCCGGACGAACTACCCTTGGGACCCACTTTCCAAACAAGGTTTGAGTATCGATGAATGAGCAATCCGGACGGACGATCTCTGAATGGATTACTCTTCGGATCATGAGATACTAAGGCCTTAAAATAAATTCAAACAATGTTCATCCGCACGGCCAAGTTGTCACACCCCGATATTTCCACATATCACCGGTGGGCCCGGTGGGGTATCGTGACGTAGTTGATATCATCATGGTCAAACACACACAGAATAGCACAGCGGAAGTCTTGGAATATAAAATATTATTACAAACTCAAATGTCTGAAAATATCAAAGTATTTATTATAGACGAGTCTGTAATATCAAATCCACAGGAGGATCATTACAGAATGTATAAAATGAAGCTTAGCAGACTTTATGGCATCTTTAAGGATTTGCAAGATCCTCTTTTTCGACACCGAGCAACTCCCAGCCTATTACGAGTAGTACCTGCCACTTAGCCTTTTGAAAAATACGTCAGTTTTCACTGGTAAATACAATTTAACCGACTCATTTGAAAAGAGTTTATGAAAATTGATTTAAGTGCACAAGGCACAAAACCTTTTATAACTTGGGACAATTCTTAATAAAATCTTGTATACTGAATTACGTGTTTACCGTACATCTGGGGCCCAGTACAGAGACTGAGACATGATTAAACGACACACCACTTTTAAAACCCATAAAGGAGTTATCCCCAACTTGTGGGTAATTAATAATTTATTATTGGCATCTTTTCGGTGTATGCCTACACCCTGCGCATAAGTCGTGGCCATTTACAAATGAATGAGCCAAGGATATATCCAGGACATGGTCGTTAACCCCCAACGTTTAAGTCATCAACAGAACAGTATCAAAACAGGTTTTGTGGATTTACTAGCCACAATCCGGCATTTGATTGATCCACACCCGACCAAGCGGTATTAATCTACCGTATCCCAAGCCCGTATAAGGGAAAATAAGTTAAAAGTATTTACCTGAGCTAATACTTGATTCACAGCAAAATAACTCAGTCGCATCCAATCTATCTAAATGCAGGTAGCTTTTACCGGGTGGCTCTAGTCTGGAGTGATGGTAATATATAACCAATTCAGAATGCTAACGGTCTTTATTTAAGTCGCAGACTTAGACCGGCTAGCTTAAAGTATCTAAAGTTGTACGATACGCTAGATTAAGCGATGACCGGAATAGAATGTTATTTAGACCCAACAAGTTTGGATACTTGTATATTATGGGTAAACTAAACACATTCCGGATTTTGAGATAAAAATGATAAGGTTAAACCCGTTTCGGCAAACATACGTAAACTAGTTACATAAACCGATTCGAACGCGTAGAATGCGTAACGGGTAACCAAATGAATCATATACAAGTTCCATATGTTATTATGCTTAGAATATGTCAATACATCAGTAGGATGTCAACATATATGCCCAAAAAGTATTTAAAACCATTTTAAGTCCCGTAAGGGCATCTTGGAAATTTTAATACTTATAAAAGAGATTTTATGACAAACT
Source organism: Helianthus tuberosus (assembly GCA_030545235.1). NCBI lineage: Eukaryota > Viridiplantae > Streptophyta > Magnoliopsida > Asterales > Asteraceae > Helianthus > Helianthus tuberosus. The sequence goes on from JARYGA010057960.1 coordinate 67,860, forward strand.
GTAGTTCTGGTCCTTTCTAATCAGTAAAAATATTTAATTTATCTCATTACATCAGTAAGATATCATACATATGTGAGGTTTACCATTTATGGCCAAACTATGCCCCGAAAGGGTATTTTGGTCATTTCACATTTGCTTTTACGGGCATTTTTGGAAATCTGAGTTCACGACTTATGCCTACTGAAATAATATTAAAATTTGTTTAAAAATTCAGTAGGTAACAAGTCTTAGGTGTTAATTATGGTTTAAAACCATACTATGCACCTAAATAGCGTAAAAATCGCTAATTGACGATAATTAATGGGTTTTATGAAAATCTGAGATTTTGATCAGTTTTGAACGCTCAACATAATTTATTTAATATATGAAATCTGTAGGAAAAGGTTTGGCATTCAAATCATTTGTAAATCTCATCTTATGCATGAAAAGGGTATTATCGTCATTTACCGAATAATACAAGAACTCTAAGACATGATCAGTTTATAATCTGATCAATAACTCCAACAATCCCTAAAAATAATATCTTAACAGTAGGTAATGAGTTTTGGGTCAAAATCCAAGTTTAAACATGCTTTATACAAGATATCGCAATTTACTTAGTTAAAAGCTTCTAATTACGATATCGAGCATAACTCCTATTTGGGACCAAGAACTGATGTCAAATTTTTGGGACAAGCTTATATATCAGTAACAAAGGTTTTTGTCCTCTCACATTTCTAAAAATCTCATTCTTATGTCAAAAGGGCAAAATGGGCGTTTGTAAGCATAATAGCGGAAACTAGCGTATAATTCAAACCACAAGGAACCATGCAATATAACTCCAGAGGGTTATACTACTGAATAATATGGTCCTAATGGAAGCTTAAAACATGGAAGAATCAAGCTTAATCGGGTCAGAACTGAAAAGTCAAAGCAAGGTCAAGCTCTTGCGACTTTCGGTTGCGAACCGACCCTAAACTTAGAATTGTCGGGTTGGACCAGCTTAGACATGTTCTAATAATCATTACCAAGTTATTAGAGTGCTAAAATATCATTTATAACATCTGCATCTATGGTTTTAATTAATATGCACTAAGCTGCCAAGTTTGACTTTTTACCTAAACGGTTTGACCCGACAATTAACTAAGCAAACGAAGGAATTAGGAGGTGCCCTTTCAGGGGTTAATCACCTACCTAACTATGGTCTCATACCCACTTTTAATTTGGTTAGTGGCTGGACCATGAGAGTCTAATCTGAAAGTCAAAGTTATTACATGATAACTTGACTTTTTGGTTATTAAAATACAAATCTGAACTATAACGTGGGCTAGGACACTTACACATGGTCCATGCTATCTTTTCTACAAGAATACAAGTCCCATTCAGGTCCTAAAGCTCCAGATTTGAGAGAAGCAAAGAAGGAATGAATATGTGTGATGAAAATGGATGAACTAGCTTCCTATTTATAGTTTTTGGGTGAGAATTGGGATCAAGACATGTGTATAGAGGGTTAATCAGATCATTACACATGTTATAACAGCTGTTCTAACTGGTTTGGAGCCCAAGGGATCGAATATGATTGGCTTAGAAATGAGTAGAGTAGTCCCCAAGCAAAACAGAAAAAAAAAAAATTCTGCAGATGCAGGCCACGCGGCCCGCGTAGGGTGTGGTCCAGACTCACGCGGCCCGCCTGGGCTCTGGTCCAGAAACATAAGTTTGGCAGATATGCGGTTCAGGTCCCTGCGCTTACTTAAATGCCATATTTGATACATCTGAGGCCCGCCAAGCCATGTTTAAGGCTCTACAAGGTCAATAATATTTAGAGAAGTCAAAATATGCTCGGAACAATCTCGGATGTCGGTTCGTTTGGCCGTACGATCGCGTTATGCGTCTAATTACGACGAAACACGAACGGATGCTAAAAATGGTCCAAAACACGCGACGAGTGGAATTTTATCTTGCGACACACTAAAATAAAATATTTTAGTGCTTACATAAATTTTTGGGTGTCCGGGGATATTCAGAATGCGAGATATGCGCGAAAGTGCAAACTTGTGCACTTTTTGACACTTTTAGTCCCTGCATGACATAAAAGTTTATTTTTGCGCACCAAACACCTCTAAGCCTATATCTAAGCTATAAAAAGGATAGATAGGGTATGTTTAACTCATGGATAAAATCCGGAAGGTCCGTTATTGCGCACCAAACACCTACTTTTGTAGTTTGACGCAATTAGTCCCTTAATTGCGCAAAGTAGCGTGAAATGCCGTTTAATGATATCCAAGCCTTCGATAGCCCCATAATGGACATCCCCGAATGTATGTCCAATTATTACGATGCTCCGGTTCGCTTAAAAGGTCCCCGAAAGGCGTAGATTCAAGAGTTGACGCTTTTGGTCCCTCTAATGCGCAAACTTGCGCATATCATCGTTTAATAGCTTCGAAGCCTTATCTAGTCCATGTTAGGCATTCTTGAGAGTATTATAATACATCACGATGCTTCGGGTTCGTTAAAAGGTCATTCAGAGGTATAATTAAACATGTTGACGCTTTTAACCCCTCTAACTTTCAAACTTGCGCATAACTTCGCTTATTGGCATAAAAGCCTTGCATAGCCAATATTTGGCATTCCCGAGGATATGATGAAGCATAATGAAGCTCTCGGTCTGTTAAAAGGTCACTCAGAGGCCTAGATTAGGCATGTTGACACTTTCAGTCCTTCTATATTCATAGTTTTCGATTTTGACGAAATTAGTCCCTCATAGTCAACGTTTGACTTTATTAGGGTTCATTACACGTGTCACCACATCATTGGACACGATTTTACGAGGTGTTACACAAGTCGTCCGCACGGACAGGCTATCCGGACGGATTGTCTCTGCCCGCGCGCACAGACTGTCCGCATGGATCACCATTGTCCGCACGGACTACCATACGCACGGATTGTCATCCGCGCGACCGGCCTGAAAGGTAGAAACACTTATGTGTTTTCTAAATGCTACAACGAAAACTCCAAAGCACAAGCCATCATACACAAACACATCTCACACTTAGGAAGAAACAATCCACTTGAACGTTTACTCACATAAACAACTTGTCCGTACGGATAAGTCATCCGCACGCACAACTAATCCGCACGGATAGCTCGCACGCACGGATAGCTTATCCGGATGGATCACCATCCACACGCATCACCATCCGCAGGGATAGTTCATGCGCACGGATGACTCCCTCTCACGGATAGCTGATCCGCACGATCAGCCATCCTAACCACTCTCACTTTGTACTGTTTTACGCGCCACTTATCGTTATGTTATCGAATCTATTCAGGCTAACCATACTCGCTGTAAAGCGCTCCCTTCAATCCACAATCGCTGTGAGTATACTCGAACCCTTTTTGCTTTAGCACCTTTGGGTGTTACATACGTTACGACTATTCAAACTACAACTATCACACTACTCAAGCTATTTTAACGCTAAACCATTAATGCATGTTATACGTGGCTTATGAATGCTTGTTTGTTATGTTTACACATGGAATGCTGTCTACCTGCCTTAGCAACGATAGTACTATAGTTTGGACTCAGCACCCGTTCACACGGGGGTTGTTAAGGATCTTTTACTTGCATGGATTACGGTGGTAATCATGTATTGCGAACTGCCTCGGGCAGTCAACCCGCAGTCATTGGTATCGATGGATCCATGTCGATAACTAACGTGCTTCATTTCACTATGTGTACGTGCTGGTTATGCGTAAACGAATTCGAACTCTATATGCTATTATCAAACTTGTATGCTCACCTTTACATTTTATGTATTGACTTTATTTTAACGTATGTGACAGGTGCTTAGGTTGCATGTTTGCTCTTTGTGCTGTGATGAAATCGAAGCTAGGAACTGGAGTCCTAGAAACCAACGAATAAATTAGTTATGTTTAAATCTGAGTTGTCGGAACAGAATATTTGTTTTGATGTTGTCTGTAATAACTTGTTTGACTATTTATGATACGGTATGGGACGTATTACTTTAAATTAAATGGTAATGATAGTTGTTATGGAAACTTCTGGACAATCTGTTTCGCTCAGTGCCATGCCCCGATGATTCCGCCATCGGTTGGGGTGTGACATTCACAAACATTCCTCACACCTTCAAGTGCATACCTGATCAATTCTGGAGCTCCCAAGCAGCCTCAACTGATCATATCTCATGCATAGGACTCTTGTAAGTCTGCTAGTCCTTCTTTAATTGTGTTTAGCTTGGTTAATTAGCTAAAAGTCAAACCGTCGTAATTACGGTTTGACTTTGAGATTAAGTATTAATGGCTCAGTCATATCTCGAATTAAAAGTAGTTATAAGTTGGTATTTATGTGGGTAATAAACCCTTAAAAGGGTTCCCCCTGATTACCACTCTAACCAGGTCAAAAGTCGGGTCAAACTTATATTTAAAAAGTCAACAGGAAACTTAAAATGCCATTTATGCATAATTAAAATTTATAGATCATATAAAACCTATTGGATCATTGTTATAACTTGGTAATAAGTGTAAGAACATGTCTAAACATGTTCAACCCGACAATTTCCTGTTTAGACCCGGTTCGGAACCGAAAGTCCCATAGTTTGACTTTCACTTTCACTTTCAGTTCTGACCCGTTTAGGCGTGTTTTAGAAATGCCTCAGAGCTTTAATTGGACTAGGTTACATATTAGAATAACCCTCTGTGATATTACACCTTGGTTCATTAGTTATCCAATTAATATGCATGTTTCCGTTAATTGCTCATATGTTGACCGTTATGCCCTTATTACTTTAAAACGTGATTTTTGGAAATGTAAAAGAGTAGAAACTTTAATTACTGATATATAAACTTGTATGAAAAGTTTGACATCATTTTGAATTGTAGATTTAGAGTTATGCTCAATATCGCAAAACTAAAGCTTTATGTTAATAAAACGGCGTAATTAGCGTATAGCCTAGTTAAGCCTACTTTTTGATGTCAAATCTTTTACCCACTGATGCAATATATTATTTTGGGATTTTTAAAGATTTTTAATAAATTTTAGGCTGAGCATAACTAGTAGTCGTAGGCTTAATCCGGTAATTGTCGGTTTTGCCCTTACGGGCCATAAAATGAGTTTTACATATCTAAACGACTCCAAACCTTTTGCTACTGATCACATATGATAAATAAATTATTTTAAGCCTGCTGGAAATATAAAAATATCAGATTTAAGTATCAAACCCGGAAATGGCCTTTAATCGCCTTATTAAGCGTTTTTAACGCATAGTATGTATTAAAATTATATTGAACATACCCGGGTTGATACCTACTGATATTTTAGGCAAATTAGAATATTTTAACAGTAAGCAAAGGTTGATCAACTCAGACTCCGGTTTTGAGCTTTTCGGCTTATGTGAAATTACCAAAATGCCCCTACGGTACATAATTGGTTATAAATGATAGATTTCACACATATACTTTAACCTACTGATATAACTTAGCAAATTGAGTATATTTGCTGATTACATCAGGCCTGTAACTCAGGTTATCACTTAAACTCTTTTACAACCTTTAAAATGACCAAACTACCACTACGGGGCATAGTTTGTGTTTAAATTCGTTTCGGGCATAATAAAAGACGTTTTACTGATGTCACAACATATTTGAAGCATATTAACTTAGGAAACCTGTATATGGCTCTTACGGATACCCGTTACACTTATTACGCGTTCGGTTCGGTTTATGTAACAAGTTTACATAAATTGGCCGAGACGGGTCAAACCTTATCGGTTTAATCTCAAAATCCAGAATGTGAATAATAAACCCATATTAAACAAGTCTTCAAACTTGTCGGGTCTAAATCACATTCTATCCGGTCTTCGCTTAATCGTGCGTACGAACCGTATCTTTAAAACCTTCGTTCCAGATTAGGAGGACCAGTAAAAGCTATGTGCATTTTGCTAATTGTGAATTATACTTTTCTCAGGTAAATACTTTTAACTTATTTTCCCTATACGGGTTTGGGTTACGGTATATAGTATACCGCTTGATCGGGCATCAAATCTCCACCGTTAAAGTGGGTAGTTGAATAATTTGATCGGCTCGTTTAAACAGTCTTGTTACTTAAAGCCTTTGGGGGGTTAATGACCGTGTCCCGGATATCCTCGGCATCATTTTACGAAATGGCCACGACTTAAGCGCGGGGTATAGGCGTACACCCGTCAGTGCACAAAAGAACATTGTGGTGTGTCTATTGATCTTTAACCCGGACAAGATCCGGGCTACTGAACGCACAAGGAACATGTAATTCGTTCACAAGATTATAATATTAAATAATTCTCCCAAGTTAAATAAAATGTTTATGCCATGTGCATCCAAACCAATTTTCAATCATTTTCCAAAATGAGTCAGTTGAATGTATTTACCAGTGTAAACTGACGTATTTTCCCAAAAAGATTAAATGCAGGTACTAAGCGAAATTGGCTGGGATTTCTCCTTAGCATCATTAGAAGTCTCGCAAGCTTAAGATGCCTGAAGTCTGTTGAACCATTAATATTAATTTTATTTCGATCCATCTGTGGATAAACTTCCGAATATTGTGACGTTTGACATTACAATATTAAATTCGGTTGTATCATATTTTTAAATTGCTTCCGCTGTGCATATTGATTATTGTGTTGTTTGACTATTATGTTGCCAACCACGTCACAATACTCCCCCACCGGGCCCACCGGTGACACGTGGAAATCGGGGTGTGACAAATGTTCAATCAAATCAGTAAGTAAACATGAATAAATTTCATATTTGATGCATTTAAATTCATATGAAATGATGATGATATGATAGTGTGCTTTAGACACTTGTACATAAGAATACATGTTGATTTAAAGCTCAAGAAAATATAAAAAAAATGATTATATGACAAAAATGTTTTAGAATAGATTATAAACACTAAAAATAACATTATTTGATATATTATAATGGCATGAAACTTTGTCATAGGTTTGATAGCTTTGCATGTACATATAGCTTAGAAAGTGGTAAAATATGTGAAATTTGCATGATTTGTGTGCTTTATGTGAGACCTGCACTATCATGAGTATAACCACTATTTTTTTCAGTAAATAACATGGGTTATGTTAAAATATCAATTCGTTACGATTTGGGATGGTTAGGGTAACGTTTGATGCAAAACTATGCGGTAAAACGGTTAAAAATCGGCTTTTCGGAGGATTTTTATAAAAATGTTTTCGATCAGAAAGTAAACTAATATTTTTGATATAACAATAAGTATTTTAACTTATATTAAGTTTACTTGGTGTTTGGTTAGTCATACGTGACTTCCGACGCCCAAAAACGTTACTGAATCGCTAAAATACGCGTTTTTCAATGTACACTAGAATGGGTTGTTCATGGGTAAGTTTTATGTGTTACAAGATGTTATGTGATTTAAAATATGTGTATGATGACATGTTTATAGTCGACAAGATTATGTGTGTTACGATGCGCAAATCGTAGATATATTGCTTATAACATGATGAGGGTCACCAATAAAATCGTTCAAGTCGCAAAGCTTTTAAAATATATATATGAACTCATATATATATAAATACACCAATATAATAAAAAATAATAACTTTCCAAGAAAATCTCAAAGTTATGTGAAAATTCTAAGTATCGGAGAAACTTAGGTATTTTTGTGAGTTTTGGATTATTAAATCGTTCTTATTTAATTTAGGACAAATAAACAATTTGAGGGATTGTGTTAACATATAAAAACGTACCCAAAGGTGAGTACATAGTTCCCCTATTTTACGTTTTTCAAATGTTTTGGGGTGAAGCATATGTGCATAACTTTACTTTCCGTTTTCATGACTTTATACATATTTTGTTACATTGTACACATAATCCAAATTTTCAAGACATTTTTATGGTATATTGACTTAGTATACCCTACATTTGGTTTCAAAGACATTTTATTGGCATATTGACTTAGTATGTCTATTACATGGTTTTACAAAGACATTTTCATGACATGCTTACATTGAAAAGGACATTTGGTATGTTTAACGGGTTAGTAGTACATTCATTAACATTGATCACGCCGCTCGGTAGTATGTAATAGCGCTATAGGACTTGACAAATCCCGTTCCCGCTTTCTAGGAATTTCGGAAGGGGAATGACAGAATCCGAATACATTTTTGATAAACCTTGATCCTGATAAGGGTTTATCCGACAGTCTCAAGGCTTGAGTGTATGCGATAGACAAACCATATAAATGTTCATATCGATAAAAGCAATGGTTTTCAAAACATAACTTTTTGATTTAAACTTTTGTTTATTCAAAAACTTTGTTTTCTACATGACATTTGATTACATAAGACATTTGTTTATACATGACATTATGCATTTGGCTTGAGTAAATGCTATTTATTCGCCATACAAGACATGGTTTATACTAGACATTTGACATTGGACATTGGTTACACATGACATGCCATTTAAACAAGACACTATTTCATGGTTATTAATAAGTGATTTAAATAACGAGACGTGTGTAATATGATAAAAGCATGGTGAATATGCCGCTGGTACTTCCTATATATAAGTACTTTTATTATGTTATATATCGTGGCGTTATCTAAGCCACTTCAACAAGGACAAGACGTGACATATTTTATACACATTATTTTCATTTGGTCATTTACTTAATCATACATCATTCTTTTATATCATTTGAATTACATATTATTTTATAAAAGTAAATATTTTATAAGGTTCATGACTACTTTTCACTAAACACTTTTTTTAACCTTCAAAGTCATGAATCTTCGACACTAAACCTATGTTACTCACAGGCATTTTTATGCTGACGTATTTACTTTCACATATGTTTCAGGAGCGAATGTTTGATGTGAGCGAGCTTCACTTAGGGCGACTTGGGCCTTAGCAATTTAAAATCAAGAAAGTTATCGTCTTTATGTTGTGTGTTTCGTTCGAACTAAGACAATGTAATAATTTAAACTTGTAAAACTTAACTTTACTTATCATGTGTTTTGAAACAATAATTCTGCCACACGACTCCCCGATGTTTCCGCCGCGGTTTGTTGTTTTACGCGGTCGGGGTGTGACAGAGAAAGTTTTAATGACTGAGTCAAGGGCTAGGCTTGACACGAGACTGGGACACATGGTGCAACCAGGTTCAGCCTGGTGACATTGAGTCGCGGCCCGCGATAACTAGAGGGTTCCGGGTCGCGGCCCGCGAGACCCTTATATATTTATTTTTATTTGATTTTTATTAAAATGAAGGTATTTTAAGCTCGTTTTTCGTATACGGGGTGTATTTTAGGACGTGTAGGAGCATGTTTAGGGTTTTGGGAGAGTTGTTAAAAAATAGTCTTTCATCAAACGCTCGTTCGTGGCTTCACAGTCTCGCAAGATAAAGGTGCGCCTCAAAATGGGGCGTGGAGGAGAACGCCGAACGTGTTCCATTGCTGGTATCGAGAGAGCACATGAACTCGTAACCGCTTCTTCCTCCTCCGCGATTTCTTCGGGTGAAAATTTTTTTCGGTAAATATCGGTGAAAGAATCTTCCGATGGGGAACCCATTATTTTTTTAGAAGAAAATGAGGGTGAATGTTTAAAAGAAAGTGGGAGTAAGATGATATATATATATATATATATATATATGTATGTATATATATAGGGGAATGATGTATAGAAAACCCACTTTAATTTAGAAAACCCGGGAAACTCAAAGCTCCCGATGTTTTTTTTTGTGAAAAAATTTATACATGTTATATACATGTTTTTAAGGGTTTTGGGCAAAAAAAATCAAAAAAACACCGAGTAGATATTTTTAAAAAAAATAAACAAGTTTTGGTGTAACATGTGTTACATTCATCTGACATATTTGTAACATGTGTTACACCAAAACTTGTTTATTTATTTTTAAATGTCTACTTGGCGCTTTTTTGATTTTTTTTGCCCAAAACCCTTAAAAACATGTATATAACATGTGTAAATTTTTTTTTTTTAAAAGTTCGGGAGGTTAGAGTTTCCCAAGTTTTCTAAATAAAAGTGGGTTTTCTATAGATACTTACATTATATATATATATATATATATATATATATATAGAGGCCGGTTATCATATAAATACTCCAATCGTACATTATGTACGCTACATTCTAGGCCGTCAGATCATCTCAATTAAACAGCGTGTTTTATCAATTTAAAATTAATAAAAAGAAACCGCCAAGGTTAAAATCGTCAAATGCGAGATCAAAACCCCTAACAATCAGCACACAATAACTCCCCAAAACATACCGTAAAACCCAAAATCAACATTGCATTCTCCTTCTACAAAGTTCCCTGCTACTCTCCGTTGCGATTCAAGTTAGATTCATGAGTTTTGAGAAACGAAGCAAAGCAAACAACGACAGACCACAATCGAAGAAGATGAATTCAGGTATCGATTGAAATTTGCGATTTTATAGTATAAATATACATGGACTTTAATGTCAAATGCGATTTTGTTTGTTTATTAATCTTTTAACTGAAACATATAGTTTTATAAAATTACATATTGGTCACAACTACAATTTTGCTAGGGTTTATGACTGGTATGTTTATTTATTAGGTTTGGCATGATTATGCAGTTTTCATAATTATACATGATATATGTGCGATATCATATAAGGTTTTGTGAGGGTTTTGTATGACAAATGCGATTTCATAAGATAAAATACTGTTTGTTGAAGGTTTTGGTAATGCTTAACTAACACATGCGAATTATAAAGATTGACTATTTTTGGTAATATATTAGTGTTTTTAATTTCGCATTTGTGTTTTTAATTTCGCAAATTTGACAATGAATTATTAATATTTGCAATGAATTATTAAAATTTGCGAATTGATAAATAATTCATGCGATTTTATCACTTATTGACTTAATGTACATGATTAACTGATTAATGCGATTTTGTAAAGTTTTTTTACTATAGCATGCGATTTTGTAGAAATAGAATCTGATGATGACTTTGAAGGGCCAATATCAAGACTGATAAAAGTTGACAAGAATAGAAAGAGAAGGATAGTTGTAGAAAGTTCTGAAGAGGATGACTTTGTTAAGCCACTCCCAAAAAAGAAAAAAAGATGAGAATAAATCAAAGATACAGACAAAAAAACATTAAAAAAGGTGGAACAACCTAAAACAGAACATAGGGAATTCTTCAAATACAGCAATGAAGCAATACTGCTGAGATGCCAACCTAACTCATACATGGATACTGTGAGTAGATTTTCAGAAAAACAGCTTGAAGAAGTAAGGAATATGGGATTTGGTGCTATACTAAATATCAACATCAACCATATTTCGACACGATTGGCATATTGGCTAGCAAGAAACTTTGACGAGAATTCCGATGAGCTAAAGTTGGGAAAACACAAAATAAAAGTAACATCGGACACAGTTTTTGAGGTATTTGGAATACCAAGAGGGCCAAAGAAGGTTGAGATAATAGCCGATAAGAGGAAAGTTAAAAAGCAAGTGAAACTTGAAAAAAGTAAAGAATCGGGAAATGCTATGAGGGATACATTCATCCACCAGTGGGAGGAAAGCAGGAGAATTACCCATGGCTTAATTGCAGATACAATGGAAAATCAAAGAGACGGAGGGAGCCTGTTTAAATTAAACTTCCTAGTATACTGGATGACGTTCTTTGCGGAGATTACAAAGGCAACACTTGCAAATGATAGATGTTTACTTGGTGAAGAAGATGTTGAGGAAATAAAGAATCTAGATTGGTGCTCATTTCTACTCGACACCTTGCGTCGTACACGAGCAGGCTGGAAGAACTACAAAATACAGTTTATGGGACCTGTTGCCTTTCTTACGGTATACATTACTACATTTAATAACACATTTAGAATACTAGTTTGTTTTGTTATATAATTAAATGATCTTGCGATTTATACAGCTTCTGTACACGCATGAGTACAACAAGAGGCTTAACCTGTTTGAGAAAGCTGTGGAAATACCGGTTATTCGTTATATCACATCATCGGAGATTGATATAGTCGAAGATAATATTTCGGATAACGGACCTCAATGGATATCAAGTGAGAGTGAAGAAGAAGAAAATGAAGAAGAAAATGATGAAGAAAATGAAGAAGAAGAGGGTCCTTCAACGGAAGATTATACACTACGACCACCGGTTGACACCACAATAAGCTACAAAAGAAGAACTGCGCGTGGAGTACAAAACAAAGAAACCGGGGGAGAGCCAAAAGATAACGAGAACATTGATAATTTCATGAATTTCAGTTTTGAAATCCATGAAATGTCTCAGTTGAACCTTGAGATGGGAGTTGGAACACAGACACAGAAAATGATTGATTATTGCGCCACTCCTGTTCAACTTTCACCATCCATATTCTATGACACAGCCCAGGAACAAGAACTAGAGGCTTCAAGAACCCACAAAAAGGTAAGCGCAAAAAAAAAATTAATTTCAATTAATCCATTCATATTTAACATTTCAATTAATAGTATATTAACTCAAAAAATATTTACAGAACCTGTTAAAGAAAATGAAAGCAAATGTCAAAAAGTACATTAAAATGGTTCAAGATGTTCACGAGATGAACAACTTAGTTTCCGAAGCAAGAACTAAATGTTTTTGGGATCCGGAGATTATGGCGGCCTGTAAGCAGTGGGATGAGACGCTTCGGAATAATCCCATTTGTGTGCCGCCTGCTTCGGATCAAGAGCATGAAACTGCAACCTCTCCTGTTCATCAAGATCCTGAAAATCCAGCTTCAGAAGTTCATCAAGAAGTTACTACAACCGAAGAAGGTAGAAAGGATGATGAAGCTCAAAAAGTAATATCCAGTGTTTTGGTAGAAATGGCATCAACAGGTAAAACATGCGAACTCAAATATTAACACATGCGAAATTATTTAAAAAATACTATTTTTATGCATATGCGAAACCAATAAAAACACATGCGATTTAGGTCAAAAACACTTCAAATTTGATTTCGCACGCGATGTAATGTATACCCTGCGATTTTGATTATAATGTATTAACATTAAATAATTTGTATCTACAGGTGTACTGCAACCAGATGATGGAGGAGTCACAGACACCCTTCTTGCAAACATTCAAACTGTGGAACCGGGTGTATACAATTACCAACAACTTGCCAAAGGTAAAAAAACACTTTATATTATGAAAAAAATTAAAAAGCACAATTTATTGTATTTCTTAAATTACTCTGGCCTGCAGAAATTGGTGAAAACGAAACTGTTATCGAAGAAACAGTTAACCTTTCAGAATCTACCCAAGACATTCAACAAAAAGTTCAAGAAAAAGTGACAGAAATGGAAGCAGTTTCTTTAAAAGAAACAACACAAAAAGACCCTCCACATACCGATACGGGAATATAAGTTGAGAAGGAACCGGTCGTTGAGAAGGAACCGGAAGTTGAATGCCCTCAGGTAACGGCTGAGGAATTGAATGAAATTGAGTTGCTTTTGAGCCTGGGTCCCACCATGGAAGAAAACAAACAAAAAAAAAACAACTAAGGGGAGAAAAAACACAAACCCAAAGCCAGTTCCAAAACAAACCATACCAAAAGGGTTAAACGAACTGCTTTATAAGACAATAGAACAATCCAAAATTCGAGCTGAGAAAAGATGTAAAGAGCTTGGAGAAAAATTTTGTTCCCCTTATTGCAACAGGGTGGTAAACTTACACGAAGCACTATTGACTCAAGAATTGAGTGTGATTCGTTATACATTTGCAACATTTGAAGACTTACAGTAAGTAAAATACTTATATCAAATAACAAACATCTAAAAATATATACACACAACAAAAAACTAATTATATATTTTATGACTTGCAGAGAAGAATTTTACCGATCAAAAACTGAAGTTGCAACATTCAAAGCTGTATTTGAAAGCTTCTATAGGGAACAATACATAGCATCGAACGGAATAGATGCATTTGTAGATATTCTAAACCTTGAAGAGAAGAAGAGGGATAAGAAATCATCACCATACAGACTCTTCTTGTTTAGCACAATGATGGTATGTTTTCATATACATTTTGTCATTTGAAAATTCTAAAAGTAAATGCCTATTAAATGATTTCGCACTCTAATTATAACTAAATCGCATGTATTATAGAAGAAATTTCCCTGTGAAACATTTCTCATACTGATTTAATTTCGCATTTGTTATATGTACTATTCGCATGTGAAAAAAAATCCTTTGTTTGCATTTCTCATACTGTTATAATTTAGCATGTGTTATATATACACTATTCGCATGTTAAAATTAAAATACATTGTTTGCATAACATTGATTCTATTTACATAACATACAGCCGGATATCTTTTACGACGAGGAGAAATACACAGACAACCGACGACTAACCATATTTGCCTCAAATTTTGAAGACATCATACAAAAATATGAGGTTAAAAAACTTGATTCGGTTGACTTGGTGTTTATTCCGGTACTTCAAGGTGACCACTTCTATGTCTTGTGCTTCCACTTGAAAACCGGCAAAATTGAGCTGATTGACAATTCAGCAGCTGAACAAGAGTTTAAGGAAAGATACAAGGGGCTTCCAGACACACTGGTAATACAAAAACTTATACATATACATGTTATATATTATGTAAAAGCTACTAACACAATGTTGCTATGTTACAGAGAAGGGTATTGGTTTTATACCTACGAAAGGCTTTAAAACCAACACCGGCTATCGAAGAACTTGCAACCTCGGTTATCGAAAGAAAAGTTATGGATTGGAGGACAAAGAATAACGGCGTCGACTGTGGAGTGTTTACGATGCGTCACATGGAAACATACAAAGGAGACACAATACCATGGATGACCGGATTTGTGAAAGAAGATGAAGTAAACAACAGACAGCAAGCACAACTACATCTCCTAAGGCACAGATATCTCAGCAAAATCATTCTATCCGAACACAATATCCACCGTCAAAAAATAATTAAAAAGGCAAATGCTTTCGATAAAAGGCCAGACAAAGAAAGATATATGAAAGATTTGGATAAGATAATCCCAGAAAGGATGAGTGTGTATTTTGGGAAGGAAACAAAGTAAACTTCTTTGATGATGGATTTATGTTGAATATTTAAACTTGTTAGTGTTTTTTAATTTCGCAAATATCAGTATTTTTAATTTCGCAGTTGTATTTTAATTTCGCATTTGACAATGAATTATTGAAATTTGAAGTAAATATGTGGCTATTAAAATGCGAATACAATTCCATTATACAACACAAAATGCGAATTTATTTAAACATGCACCAAAAAAAACAAAAGTTCATTCAAAAGATGAAAGAAACTCCATTTTCATCTTCATCGAGCATCTTAAGACAGTTATTGCATCAGCCAACTCTTTCAACTGTTTCTCATCCCCCTCACCCAAATCCACCATAAACATAACAGCAATTTCTTTAAGACTACTCACTTGCATCTGAGATAGCAAGTCCAGAATTTCTTGTCTTCTCTTCATGTTTTCTGTTACACGAGAAATGTTGGCCTCCAACATCTCTTGACATGATCGATCCTCTTGAATTTGTTGCTCAATCCTTTTCCTCAAATCCTGCTTGATACTTGGTTCAGAAGAAGATGATGTTGGTAGATCTGCCATTCTTAATAGGATGTTTGAAAAGAGTGTTAAAAATATAAAATATATGATAAAAATTATTGATATGAATTATTGAACTCAATTATTGAACTGAATTATTTGATTTCAATTATTAAGCTGAAATATGAAACACACTGTGCGAAAATAAAAATAATTATTATTAAAACTTGCGAAATTAAAAGCTATATTTGATAAATACTTTAAGATTTGCGAAATCACAGACTTAAAACATGCGAAATTATAAAATATTAAATTTCATTGTTTGCGAAATGTCTAATTTAAAACTTGCGAAGTTATACAAAAGATCCATTCTTAACTACCTGTATTATGTTAACACAATACATGCGATATAACCAAACAACACATGCGATATGGTAACCAAACAAAGAAAACCATAAACAACTTATCTTCAACCTCGTTACAATCTAATAAAATGAAAAAAAGCCTTCAGATCAAATAAAACCCAAAACTCAAACATAATTAAACTATTGACGAATCCTAAATGACGAATCCAGGTTCAATCAAGAATCAAATCAAAAACCCTACAAATCGAATTGATACAAACAATAATTAATTGGACAGTTACGAAACGAAATCCATATCTGCTTCCTAATTGCCGGAATTCCCCCTAAGATGATCGAATGAAATGTCTGATATACCCTTATTTAATTAAATTGAATCCGGACACGTGTATGACTGTGGGTATCGCGTACATAATGTACGATAAGGAGATTTGTACGCTACTCTTTACCTATATATATATATATATATATATATTATTTAGGAATTTAGGAATTTTTTAACTAAACACATGACCGTTTGTAACAGTAAAATATTTGAAAATCTTTCTCCCAAGCGCCGCGATTAACATCACGGGGACTCCAAATTTCTCCCCCATAGTGCCCCTTGTTTTGGTGTTGGGCGGCGCTATGGGGAGCTATGAATCCCAGGTGATATAACGCCCCATTACACACAGACTTATGACAACATTTTGATATAGAAGTTTACTTACTAATTCATTTTCATATACAACGTCTAAACAAAACACAAACATATTCTTATGTTTAAGGGTGTACTTGAAGACGGAAAAGAAACAACAGTGAAACGTCTAGCAAATACATCCATTCAAGGACTTCAAGAGTTCAAGAATGAAGTCATCTCGATATCTGAACTACAACATCGCAATCTTGTCAAGCTCTTGGGCTCCTGCATAGAGAGAGAAGAAAATATGTTAATATATGAATACATGCCAAACAAAGGTCTTGATTCTTTTATATTTGATAGAACTCAAAGCAAATTCCTTGATTGGCCTACATGTTAATATATTCACCAGGATTCTCGACCTAGAATCATACACAGAGATCTAAAAGTCAGCAATATTTTGCTCAACATGGATATGAACCAGAAGATATCAGATTTCGGCATGGCTAGAAGTTTTGGAGGTAATCAGATAGAGGCAAACACAAAAAGAGTGGTTGGAACATAGTGAGATTCACGTACCCTCATCTCATTCTAGCTTATCAATGAATCATTTGCATTAACTTTGATTCGTCACAGTGGCTACATGGCGCCAGAGTACGCAAGAAACGGTGTCTTTTCAATCAAATCAGATGTATATAGCTTTGGCGTGGTGGTGCTGGAAATCGTGTGTCTGTGGAGAAAAATAGAGGATTCATCCACAAAGAACACCACAACAACCTTATAGGACATGTAAGTTTTGACCTTGCAGTGTTAAAAATGCAAATTGAACAAAAGTGTAGAAGGCATTGTTTTTTTATAACTATCTTTGCTTTCACCAATAAAACTAATCAACTTGAAAAATTTTGATTGATAATTCAAAACAATAAAGGTAATCTCCTGGTTGTGGTGTAAATACGATGAGATGATATGACAATTTGTGATAACTTGGAACTAGTGGCGGATCCAGGATTTTTTTTCCTAAGGGTTCAATTTTTTCGGTGGTCAGATTTTTTACAACCAAACATTAAGATATTCGGTTTGAGACGGATCAGATCGTTCAGGGAAAAAATATAGTATAATGATGCAAGTAGAAAATTATTTTCATCACTATCAGCTATTTTATTTGATTGATTGATGCCTTGATAGTGTCCTAAGTAATATTGACAGTGCACAACTCACCTTTTAGTTTGTCTATAGCTGATGTTGCTTAGATTCAGTTTGCTCATAATCCATATTATTGCAAAAATGTCATAGAAGAGCTTGTTTGACCTTGTTTTAGATAGTTTCCCATTTTGAAAATTGTGGACTCTTATTTTTCCTTTTGGTAAAAGAAGTACAAGACTCTAAAAGTGTCCCTTTGATTAATGAACCCTTGGTCACTAATCAACCATAGCAAGTCTCTAGATATCCGTGTTATTTAAGAACTTGCGGCTAACTGTTGATTATAAAGTACCTTTTACATCTAAGAATCATAAACCACTACACAGTTGAATGGTAAGAACTCAATCCAGTCAATTCTTATTAGCTTTGATAACTCGTTAATGCATTACATCTAAGAATCATAAATCACTACACGGTTGAATGGTAAGAACTCAATCAAGCCAATTCTTATTAGCTTTGATAACTGGTTCAAGTTTTAACAGGATTAAAATCACAAATTCATATTCACAAATCACATATTCACAACATTCACATACAAGATTCAGACTGATTAAAACACAATGCTTTAAATTTTACATCCCTAAATGGCTAAATTCTAAGTTTCCACAAAACAACATAAACCATCAAATGGCAAAATTAAGATTAAAACATCGAACAGGTTAAAATTAACACTAAAACATCAATACAAGTTAAAAGTTGACATTAACACACCTGAGAGAAAATGAGGACGAGTGAAATTTGAAGGTTGTTGGAATGGTGGAAACAAGAAGCGGTATCCAGAGCAGGACAGCCGGAGGTGGAGCGGAGGAGGACAGCCGGAGGTGGAGCGGAGGAAGACGGCCAGAGATGGAGAGGGACACCGACGAAGGACGACCGGAGGAGAGGAGGTGGTCGCCGGAGAGGGTGAGGGGGGGGGTGGCGGTGTTTTCTTGTTCTGCACTGCGACTTCTCTGTTCTATTCTTCTGCTGCGTTTTCTTTTGTGTGAGTGTAACCCCAATGGGTTTTTCATTAAAGGAAAAATAAAAAAAAAACGAAATAAAATCTTAAAAAATGCATAACGCGGGATTCAAACCCGGGTGTCAACGAAACAAGGAAGCGCATTATCCAGTGAACCACCAAAGCTTTTAGTTTATGGGTTCCCCTTTTATTTTATTTATGGGTTCCTTTTTAGTTTACTATACATATTTACACTAAAAATTAAAAACCGAATGGGTTCCTGTGAACCCATAACTTGTACATAAGTCCGCCCCTGCTTGGAACAATTTTTTTGGGAATTCGATGAATATATTAAAAGTACTACAATTTTTTGGTACGGTAGAAGGTGATAAAAATGTTTTCACATCACTATCATGTAGGCTAGAGTAGTTCCAACATTCACCCTTCCCTCGCTATTCGAAAACTGGGTTCCACGACTGCTGGTATATTTTACGACCGAATTTTGAACCATAACAGCGGTCACAAATGTTACGACTTCTTTTGTTTGCCACTGTCTAGTTGTGACATTTTGTTTTATGATAGTGCAATTGCGGAAATTTTATGATAGTGCCATTGCGGCAGGTTTTCTGACCATTTGCCTTTAACAACCTTGCTACCATTTTGCACTCACAAAATGTTTTTTTAATCTATTTTGCTTTTTTCGGCCATTTTCTGTTTTAAACCTTTGAATAATGTTCGTATCTTAGAAATTTAAGCATTTTTCAAACTTCTAAAATTATATAAGACATTCCACTCAAACAGTGGTAGAGCTTGACTAAAAGTTCCCGGGGGGGGGGGGGGGGGCGGAAAGTCATGGGACCCAATTTATATATTGTATAAATATTTAGGCAAAATAATTAGAGGGGGCGGGGGGATCCTTTATAATTTTAAAATTTTCGGACGAAAAATCAGAAATTTTACACTTCTAATCGAAACATTCGGGGGGAGGGGGGGGTGCACCCCCGGGTTTCCACTAAGCTCCGTCCCTGCACTCAAAATTAAAGATTAAAACCTCAAGTACTCGACTTATACTAAGATAATACATATGCAGAATATGGTAATATGTTGAATAGAAGCTAGTTATCTAAATGAAAACCTCAAGTAGTCTACTTATAATTTCCACGCGTGGAATTTGGCGGTGCGGCGGTGTTCTATTATGTTTCACGCGTGATGTTTGGCCATCGCGAGCCCACCCCCAGTGCCCTTAGCCAAAGTAAAGTTGGTTATCTAAATAGAAACTAGAAAAAAATAGCTTATTTCTTTTAATGCAACTTGCCCTTGTGAAAAACAAAAACATAACATGTGTTCTATTATATTAACATGCATGGGGGCTCTATAATGAAGTCAGATCACTTGAGTTGGTTGCCAAGTCTCTAGGTGAATCGATCGATGTGTCTCAGGTTCTACGATCAATTCATGTTGGTTTGTTGTGTGTTCAACGTCGCCCAAAAGATAGGCCACCTATGACTTCCGAGATCTTGATGTTAGGTAGTGACAGGTCACTGTCTTCACCCAAAGAACCCGGTTTTTACGATGGAGAACGCAAGATAGTGCACACTCCTATGGAATAAGTTCTAACAATGAACTAAGCATTTCAATGTTGGATGGTAGATGATAAGAAATTTGCATTTATTAAAAGAAACATCAACATATTATACATAAATAAAAAACTTATTATGATGAAGCTATATCACTAAAGGAAAAGAATGATGCGGACAAATATTAATTTTCTTCAACTAAAACATCTCATTAATATGTTAATAGTTATATCTTCGTCTCACTAACATTAGTTGATACTCATATAACTAACAACATAGATATACGAGCG